>CAXIVR010000012.1:30765897-30770897 GCA_964035755.1 Teleogryllus oceanicus | reverse complement strand
GGGGATCTTCCCCCACTGGATGGCGAGATTCGGCGCCGACCTACCGTCGGCTAGTGGGGTTTCCCCCTAACCAGGACTCTCCCACCAGCGGGGCACCGCTCCAGCCGGGACAAGCTCTAAGCTCCCGACCGGTCTCCCGGAATATATGGTAGTCTAGTGCATGTTAGTGTGTGTGTGTAAGGGGAGAGGATAGGACAAGGAAGAGGAAGGAATGATCGCGCGCGGTCCGTGGCCCGTTTGTAGGGTACTGCTCCGGCATTCGCCTGGTGATGATCGGAGAAACCACGGAAAACTACCGATCAGAGCAGCCGGCCGCTAGAATTCTCCTCCAGACAGCGACTGAATTCGACCTAGCTCACAAGCTAGTGTCGAAAATCCTACCGCCGTCAGGACTGGAACCTACGACCTCCCGATCAGAGGCGTTGCAGTAATATCACTTGATGGACTGAGCCACCGCTCCCGGTTACTGTAATGAAGAAAGAGAGGTTGCCTGAAGGATAGAAGCCCACAACGTGGGTCTGCACTTGCACAAGGGATTAAGAGTTTCATTATTTTTCATTATTCGGAGAATGGAGCGACTTGGACACCTGAGAGAAAAGTTGATGACTAGTCGACAGATGAAACTTGAGATACGACATTCAGAATCCAAGTGGGAAGACTAGTAGTGTGATTTTTTCTCAAAACATAGCGGGTTCGAAGGCGATGATGCTCATCATAGTTTCTTCGTAAGCAAGAACTTCCAATTTAGAGAGCCTTGATACCTTCGTATTTAATTACGAATATTATGCAACTTGCCGAACTCAGATTTTTCTTTCTAGATCAAATGACTTTTTTAACATCAGCTATTATCCACGCACCATCCGCATCATGGGTACATACATACTTTCAAAAACACACAAAATTGGTTATCAAAATTACAAAAATTATTAATAAAAATAATAGATACCGTATTATCCAATACTCTTTTTCATGAAAACATTTTCCTTTTTCGTTTCGTCATGGTCAATGATGTAAGAGGTTCCAACCTATTCGCCAAGCGTTATGATTTGTTTGATAAAGAGTAGTTTGGTGGAACATCCTGAGAAACTAGTCAAAGGAAAAATCTCAATGCTGAATGCTTTTTGCACGAATATAAAATATCATCAGATATCTTATATAGTACCTGGGCAATGAAATGTACTGTGAAATTCGAGAATTCAGAAATTCTGACGTAAAAGGCATTTCTTGGACTAAGAATCCACTACACCTAACTGCCGTTATTCATAAAAGGAAATATTTTAGGGATAATTCATTTATAAGCAAGAATTATTTTACCAGTTTATTTTAAATATGAGGCGAATGTAGTATTTATATCGCTTAAGAAAATTGTAATCATATTCCTGGTATGCGAGTGAAGGATACATAATAAGGCATTTTCTTTTTACATGCGCATTAGAATTTCACAATTTGAATAGATGAGTTTCTATTCAAAAAGTTGTACATTTTTCGAATTGAAATCAGTCGACCAATTTGGTTGAGTTGAAGCTAAAGAATCTCGAAAAAGATGGCATAAGAAAGGGAAGAGAAGAAAGGAAAAGACGGATTTCATAATGTATTGCGGCGGGTCGTGGTGAATGCTGAAGGCAGATTATAAATCACAGGGATAATGTACTTATTAACTGAAGTTTTGAAGAAGATAATACGTTGTGATTACCGAGTCAAAAATCAGCTTAGTAAAGTTATGCAAATAAGGCATTTAAGATTTCTGAGTGTACTTAGCTAATAATAGGATAAATTAAGTTTCCATTAAAGTCAAAGAGGTTGGTTGAAAACAGAGCATTCGAGAGATTAAAACTTCGAAGAAGAATGAAATAAAGTATTTTTAATGCATTGATAATTATAGACATGACTAGATTTACGAAAATATCATATAATGTAAAAATCAATATTCAACATGTTTAAAGACCTGTCAATTTTTTAAAAATGTCACAAAGCTCAATTACAATTAATGACTGATCACGAATAGTGTAATTAGTCATCGACTCATCACATTCACATAGTGATAGGGAAAGTTTAAAAGCTCTATTAAAACTATTTGGGGGGTTTGTCCCCCCTACAGTTTAAAACGTCATTATTACTATTCCATTTGTAAGTTTCGAGAATACCATACAACCTGCTCCAAAGAAAATATGTTGCCCCAAATACAAATGGAATCGCGAAGTGCCGTACATCAGGTACAAAGTCTCGCTGCAAGCGAATGTAAAATTCCGAACAACGCTGGACGAATTCCCGCGCTCGTCCGTCGAAGAAAATCGCGCGCGAGAGCGCACCGCCGGCGAAGGCGGCGCTGCAGGCGGAGCCGAAGAAAAGAGGCAGATCGGAGGCGCGAAAGAGGTCCCCGGGGCCCGCGGCGCGTCCGAGCCGAAGGACGTGTCCCCGGCGGACGACAGGCGCTCGGAGGCGGCGATATCGCGCCCGCCGTGCCCCTCCCGAACCCGCCGCGCCCCGCCGCGCCCCGCCCCGCCTCCACCGCCCGGCCCCGCCCCCGCGCCCGGCCGCCCGCCCGCCCCGCCCCGCCCGCCGCGCCCGGCCCGCCCGCCCCGCCGCGTCCCGCCGCGCCGCGCCCCGCCGCGCCCCGCGCCCGCCCCGCGCCCAGACGACAGTGGACGCGCCGGTTTTCGGGCCAGCGACCGCGAGGGTCGGCAGGGCGGGGAGGGAGGGAGGGGCTGTGCGAAGGAACCGTGACATGACGTGAATCGCCGCGCAGGACGGCGGGGGAAGGGGCAGCCGGCGAGATGGCCAAGAAAGGCAACGCGCAGCGGGACGGATTGGGCCGAAGAAGAGCACAGCAAGAACGCCTCCAGAGCGGAGAGCACGGGGCGAGGGGGATGGGCGGGGGCGGAACAGTGCGGGGCGATGCAGAATGAACGAGGGGGCGGGGCGGAGGAACTCGGAGGGAAGCGCAAAGCGAGATGCGGGTCGGAGTGTGGTATACAGGGCGAAGCAGGCAGGGCGTGAAGCGGAAAGGAACGGGGCAGAGTGGAGCTGAGAGCACAGAGGCTCAAGACGGCTGTCTAGACCCAGCCAGCGAGGAGACGGTCGCCTTGAGCCAGTGGACGCTGAGCGACAAAATCGGTGGTTTGGGTCTGGGAAACGAGTTCGCGCCCGATGAAACGATGTGGGAGCGAAACACTGAGAAGATATAGCGGGACCACGTGGAAAGGGCGCGGGGCAAACGTGCCAGTGAGCACGCAAGGGCGAGTATGAGCGCGGGTACCGAGGCACACAAGGCGCTGACTTCGACTTCGTTCGCTGGTCTAGGGACGCTTCGGTTGTAACAAAAGAGAGAGGGTGACGGCGGGGCGAAAAATACCTCTAGTATCTGAAGGATGAGAATATTTGCAGAGCTCTCAGCGTAGATGGCGTTGTCAGACGGGGCAACTAAACGCACAATGTAGAATATGGGCACGTGATGAAGAAATAGGAACGGGAAAGATTCGGAGAGAGAAATACGAATGTCGCACGCAAAACACAAGAGAGCGCTAGTATTATTAGGGTAATAGACAAGCAAATGGTTGAATTCGCACAGAATCGTGTATAACAAATTAATGGAGTCTAGATAAATGTTACAAAACATAATGTATATAACTGCCGATTAACAGAAACCCCAATTGTAACGGACGATGCTATGGATTTTATTCAAAATAGTTTAATACAAGGAAACAAGAAAATCCTGATATATTTACACTCCGTCACACAAAGGCTCACACAATAAACGGAAACGAAGAAAAATTTTAGTCGTGGCCGCTCAAGCACTGAACGAGAATCTAAACACGTGTCTTGAGCAATAATCATCAATTTTCTCAGTTTTTTAACACCACATTCTAAATTGTTTACACTATGTACTAAAACATTGTTGCGAGCTAACAATATTGTCTACAACGAATTTCACTACTTCCACCCCTGATATTTCAGTCCAAATCTCCGAATATCGAATTTTCCTCCATCACAACCTCTCTCTTACATATTTTATTTTTAATCATTTCTGCAATGTAAAGTTATGGACACATTTTATGTAGCAACCTATGTACTACACGCGCAACGTTTTCTTGAACGATGGATTGAAGAAATGCGGGCGGAGTGGAGGTATTAGTTACAGAGTCGGCCACTTTAACTAATACAGTAATTTATTACTGTATTAACACAGTAACTATTTACAGTAATGCCAACCTCTGGAAAATCAAAGTCAAACCCGCTACGTGTGCGGCGAGACCATTGCTCTGGGTAGGCAACGACAGAGATACCAAATAGGTGTTTTAGGTGCCTCTCTTGAAGGACCTGGACCTACCTCAGCAACTTCGTTAGTTAATGGTAATAAAGCTAAACAGAAGTTCTCGACTATGATAGGAACTAGCTTTGGCTAGCTATTTTCGCGCCAACGAAGTTTTAATGCTTGAGCGTTGTCATCAGTGCTCGCTGCAGCTTTTCCTTCAACTGTTTATTGCTCAAGGGGGGGGAAGCAAGGTCACTTCAAGAAAAGTAGCGCGAGTAGTACAAACTTTTTTAACTATGTTCAATCTCTAGTCACATTTGCCATCGCATGTAGTTAGATGTCGAAGGAGCCTTTTGCGTGGCGGCGGCGGCGCGACTCCAGACACCGAGGTACCGGGGGCGGCGCAGGGCAGCGGCGAGGGCGAGGGCACGGGGCGAGGGCGAGGGCGAGGGCGGTAGGGTGCGGGGGCTCTCGTCAGCGCGGTGATTAGTGCCGGCGCGGGTCAGCTGACGCAGCCATCAATCGCTGCACGACGCCGCCCTCGCCGCTCTCGCCCTGGAGGACAGCTGTCGCCGGTGCGCCGCCGCCGCCGCCGCCGCTGGCTGGTCCCCTGTGAATAATCGCGCCGCCCAGTCCCGCCCCGCTTCGCCCCGCCTCGCCCGCCACGCCACGCCACGCCACGCCACGCCACGCCCCACGCCACGCCACGCCACGCCACGCCACGCCACGCCCCGCCCCGCCCCGCCCC
>CAXIVR010000012.1:30565064-30765797 GCA_964035755.1 Teleogryllus oceanicus | reverse complement strand
GAATACCTGAAGTTCTGCAAGAAAGGAGGATGTGATTAACGCGATGCCGATTTTCCATTGTTATGTTGTACGTTTTGATTATGAAATAGTTCATTGTGTTATGTTATAATATTACTTATTTAGTTCATGTTGCATATTGTCAATATGATTTTTGTTGCATATCGATAAATGCTAAGGCTTAGGATCACAATTTTGAATGAAATTTAAAAAACAAAATTGGAAGAAGTGCAAAATACATTGGTGTTTAAGAATTCGCTTCTCTAGCATTTGCAAGTGCGTACTCCTATCAGAAATTCCTTCACATCGAAAATTATTAGGTTATATTGTTTCGAATGTCAGCCAGCGAATAGCTTCCCATGCAACAACGAATTTGGTTGTCTTGGTAGACATCCAAATTTATTGCGCTATTGAGCATCAAATAACAACATGTATGTTACAGAAATTATTTCGAACAGTTGAGTGTTTCCTGAACTTTTTTTGCGGAACACCCAGACATTTTGTGTATGACAACCGCCACTGATAATCGTAATGGATATAGTAATATATCACGTAAAAAAGGAGGGAACCAGTAAAAAATACTGTATCAAAACAATTGTCTGGTAAGTATACTTTTTTAAAAAAGAAAAATCTTTGTATATTTCGAAATGTATGCGTTATTTTTATTTTTGACGATTTTTTCGGTCAAAAATTGAAATTGTTTTACAATCCTTTCTTGGAACGTTAATACGTAAGAAAGTCCCAATTTCGTTAAATTCGCCTATAAACCGATCGAAATATATTTATCACTAGTCAGTATCATCTCATTTCATTTTATTTGAGAATAATAATGTCTTACAATTTCATTATTTCTTTTTGACAATGCCAACAATAAATGAGTCATTACAATGTAAAAAATATCTAGGTTAACGAAATCGTCTATTCTGAGGGCTTCTGACGCCTATTTTATCAGGTGCCAATCACATACATTTCTTTAGCAGGAAAATGTTTAAGAAAAATCTTAATAACCTTAATTGAATTATGGAGTAAATTGTAACCAGGAGCGACCGGAGAGTGACGTCAGTTCGAGCCGTCACCAACATGGGCAGCGTCGCGACGCGGCCTCGTGCGCTTCCTGCAAAGGGGCGGATGGCGGGCGGGCGGGGCGTGGCGGGGCGTGGCGGGGCGTGGCGTGGCGTGGCGTGGCGTGGCGTGGCGTGGCGTGGCGTGGCGTGGCGTGGCGTGGCGTGGCGTGGCGTGGCGTGGCGTGGCGTGGCGGGGCGGGGCTGGCGTGGCGTGGCGTGGCGTGGCGTGGCGTGGCGTGGCGTGGCGTGGCGTGGCGTGGTGAGGGCGGGGCGGGGCGAGGGCGGGGCGGGGCGGGAGGGCGAGGGCGGGGGGCGGGGCGGGGCGAAGCGGGACGAGGTGGGGCGGGGCAGGACAATTGGGGCAGGGAGGGGCGGGCGGGGCCAGGGCGAGGCGGGGCGGGACTGGGCGGCGCGATTATTCACGGGGGCCAGCGAGCGGCGGCGACGGCGGCGGCGCGCCGGCGAGCTGTCCTCAGGGCGAGCGGCGAGGGCGGCGTCGTGCGGCGGTGATGGCTGCGTCAGCTGACCCGCGCCGGCACTAATCACCGCGCTGACGAGGCCCCGCACCCTGCCGCCTCGCCCTGCGCCCTCGCGTGCCCTCGCCCTCGCCGCTGCCCTGCGCCGCCCCCCGACCTCGGTTGTCTGGAGTCAGCGCCGCCGCCGCCACCGCCAGACGCAAAGGCTCCTTCGACATCTAACTGCATGCATTGGCAAATGTGATAGAGATTGAACATAGTTAAAAGTTATGTACTACCCGCGCAACTTTTCTTGAACGGTGACCTTGCTTCCCAGCAGGCAATAAACAGTTGAAGGAAAAGCTCGCCTTGACACTGATGACAACGCTAAGCATTAAAACTACGTTGGCGCGAAATATAAGCTAGCCAAAGCTAGTTCCTATCATAGTCGAGAACTTCTGTGGCATTACCATTTACCTAAAGATGTTGCTGAGGTAGGTCCAGGTTCTGCAGGGAGGCACCTAAAACTCCTATCTGGTGTCTCTGTCGTTTGCCTGCAGGGTGTGTGGTCTCGCCGCACACGTAGTAGGCATGGCTTTGATTTTCCAGAGGTTGGCATTACTGTAAATAGTTACTGTGTTAATACAGTAATAAATTACTGTATTAGTTAAAGTGGCCGACTCTGTAACTAATACCTCCACTCCGCCCGCATTTCTTCAATCCATCGTTCAATAAAACGTTGCGCGAGTAGTACGTAGGTTGCTACATAAAATGTGTCCATAACTTTACATTGCAGAAATGATTAAAAATAAAATATGTAAGAGAGAGGTTGTGATGGAGGAAAATTCGATATTCGGAGATTTGGACTGAAATATCAGGGGTGGAAGTAGTGAAATTCGTTGTAGACAATATTGTTAGCTCGCAACAATGTTTTAGTACATAGTGTAAACAATTTAGATATGGTGTTAAAACTGAGAAGAAAATTGATGATTATTGCTCCAGACACGTGTTTAGATTCTCGTTCAGTGCTTGAGCAGCCACGACTAAAAATTTTTCTTCGTTCCATTTTATTATGTGAGCCTTTGTGTGACGGAGTGTAAATATATCAGGATTTTCTTGTTTCCTTGTATTAAACTATTTTGAATAAAATCCATAGCATCGTCCGTTACAATTGGGGTTTTTATTAATCGGCAGTTATATACATTATGTTTTGTAACATTTATCTGAACTCATTAATTTATTTATACACACGATTCTGTACGAAGATTCAACCATTTGCTTGTCTATTACCCTAATAATACTAGCGCTTCTCTTATTAATCTTGCGTTACGGTATTCATGTTCTCTCCAAGATCTTCCCGTTCCTATTTCTTCATCACGTCCCCATATTCTACATTTGTGCGTTTAGTTGCCCCGTCTGACAACGCCATCACGCTGAGAGCTCTGCAAATATTCTCATCCTTCAGATACTAGAAATTATTTTTCGCCCCTTAGGCCCTCCTCTTTTGTGTTACAACCGAAGCGTCCTAGACCAGCGAACGAAGTCGAAGTCAGCGCCTTGTGTGCCTCGGTACCCGCGCTCATACTCGCCCTTGCGTGCTCACTGGCACGTTTGCCCCGCGCCCTTTCCACGTGGTCCCGCTATATCTTCCCAGTGTTTCGCCCCCACATCGTTTCATCGGGCGCGAACTCGTTTAGCGAACCCAAACCACCGATTTTGTCACTCCAGCGTCCACCGGCTCAAGGCGAGCCGTCTCCTCGCTAACAGGTCTGAACAGCCGTCCTGAGCTCTGTGCTCCAGCTCCACTCTGCCCCGTTCCTTTCCGCTTCACGCCCTGCCTGCTTCGCCCTGTATACCACACTCCGACCCAGCATCTCCGCTTTGCGCTTCCCTCCGAGTTCCTCCGCCCCGCCCCCTCGTTCATTCTGCATCGCCCCGCACTGTTCCGCCCCTCGCCCATCCCCCTCGCCCCGTGCTCTGCGCTCTAGAGGCGTTCTTGCTGTGCTCTTCTTCGGCCCAATTCGTCCCGCTGCGCGTTGCCTTTCTTGGCCATCTCGCCGGCTGACCCCTTCTCCCCGCCGTCCTGCGCCCCACTCCGTTACACCGCGCCCGCGCGACCCTTCTGCGCGGCGATTCACGTCATGTCACAGTTTCCTTCGCAGCCTCCCTCCTCCCTCCTCCCGCCCTGCCGACCCTCGCGGTCGCTGGCCCAGCTCAGCGCGTCCACTGTCGTGGGCGCGGGGCGAGCGCGAGGGGGCGGCGGCGCGCGGCGCGGCGGGACGCGGCGGGGCGGGGCGGGGGCCGGGCGCGGCGGGGCAGGGCCCAGGGCGAGGCGGGGCGGGGCCGGGCGCGGCAGGGCGGGGCCGAGCCGATGCGAGGCGGGAGCGAGGCGCGGCGGGGCGCGGCACGGGTTCGGGAGGGCACGGCGGGGCGCGATATCGCCGCCTCCGAGCGCCTGTCGTCCGCCGGGGACACGTCCTTCGGCTCGGACGCGCCGCGGGCCCCGGGGACCTCTTTCGCGCCTCCGATCTGCCTCTTTTCTTCGGCTCCGCCTGTTTTAGCGCCATAACTTCGCCGGCAATTGCGCTCGCGATTTTCTTCGACGGACAGGCGGGAATTCGTCCAACGTTGTTCCGGAATTTTTACAATATCGCTTGCAGCGAGACTTTGTACCTGATGTACGGGCACTTCGCGATTCCATTTGTATTTGGGGCAACATATTTTCTTTGGAGCAGGTTGTATGGTATTCTCGAAACTTACAAATGGAATAGTAATAATGACGTTTTAAACTGTAGGGGGGACAAACCCCCCAAATAGTTTTAATAGAGCTTTTAAACTTTCCCTATCACTATGTGAATGTGATGAGTCGATGACTAATTACACTATTCGTGATCTAGTCATTAATTGTAAGTTGGAGCTTTGTGACATTTTTAAAAAATTGACAGTGTCTTTAAACATGTTGAATATTGATTTTTACATTATATGATATTTTCGTAAATCTAGTCATGTGTATAATTATCAATGCATTAAAATGCTATTTCATTCTTCTTCGAAGTTTAATCTCTCGAATGCTCTGTTTTCAACCAACCTCTTTGACTTTAATGGAAACTTAATTTATCCTATTATTAGCTAAAGTACACTCAGAAATCTTAAATGCCTTATTTGCATAGCGCTTTACTAAAAGCTGATTTTTTGACTCAGTAATCTGACATGTTATCTTCTTGAAACTTCAGTTAATAAGTACATTATCCCTGTGATTTGATAATCTGCCTTCAGCATTCACCACGACCCGCCGCAATACATTATGAAATCCGTCTTTTCCTTTCTTCTCTTCCCTCTCTTATGCCATCTTTTTCGAGATTCTTTAGCTTCAACTCAACCAAATTGGTCGACTGATTTCAATTCGAAAAATGTACAACTTTTGAATAAAAACTCATCTATTCAAATTGTGAATAATGCGCATGTAAAAGAAAATGCCTTATTATGTATCCTTCACTCGCATACCAGGAATATGATTACAATTTTCTTAAGCGATATAAATACTACATTCGCCTCATATTTAAAATAAACTGGTAAAATAATTCTTGCTTATAAATGAATTATCCCTAAAATATTTCCTTTTATGAATAACGGCAGTTAGGTGTAGTGGATTCTTAGTCCAAGAAATGCCTTTTACGTCAGAATTTCTGAATTCTCGAATTTCACAGTACATTTCATTGCCCAGGTACTATATAAGATATCTGATGATATTTTATATTCGTGCAAAAAGCATTCAGCATTGAGATTTTTCCTTTGACTAGTTTCTCAGGATGTTCCACCAAACTACTCTTTATCAAACAAATCATAACGCTTGGCGAATGGTTTGGAACCTCTTACATCATTGACCATGACAGAACGAAAAGGAAAATGTTTTCATGAAAAAGAGTATTGGATAATACGGTATCTATTATTTTTATTAATAATTTTTGTAATTTTTATAACCAATTTTGTGTGTTTTTGAAAGTATGTATGTACCCATGATGCGGATGGTGCGTGGATAATAGCTGATGTTAAAAAAGTCATTTGATCTAGAAAGAAAAATCTGAGTTCGGCAAGTTGCATAATATTCGTAATTAAATACGAAGGTATCAAGGCTCTCTAAATTGGAAGTTCTTGCTTTGAAGAAACTATTATGAGCATCATCGCCTTCAGAACCCATATGTTTTGAGAAAAAATCACACTACTAGTCTTCCCACTTGGATTCTGAATGTCGTATCTCAAGTTTCATCTGTCGACTAGTCATCAACTTTTCTCTCAGGTGTCCAAGTCGCTCCATTCTCCGAATAATGAAAAATAATGAAACTCTTAATCCCTTGTGCAAGTGCAGACCCACGTTGTGGGCTTCTATCCTTCAGGCAACCTCTCTTTCTTCATTACAGTAACCGGGAGCGGTGGCTCAGTCCATCAAGTGATATTACTGCAACGCCTCTGATCGGGAGGTCGTAGGTTCCAGTCCTGACGGCGGTAGGATTTTCGACACTAGCTTGTGAGCTAGGTCGAATTCAGTCGCTGTCTGGAGGAGAATTCTAGCGGCCGGCTGCTCTGATCGGTAGTTTTCCGTGGTTTCTCCGATCATCACCAGGCGAATGCCGGAGCAGTACCCTAACAAACGGGCCACGGACCGCGCGCGATCTTCCTTCCTCTTCCTTGTCCTATCCTCCTTACACACACTAACATGCACTACACTACCATATATTCCGGGAGACCGGTCGGGAGCTTAGAGCTTGTCCGGCTGGGGCGGTGCCCCGCTGGTGGGAGAGTCCTGGTTAGGGAGTAACCCCACTAGCCGACAGTGAGTCGACACCGAATCGCCATCCAGTGGGGAAGATCCCGCCATCTCCCAATAAACATGCACTACACTAACGCGATTAATAACCAAAGCAGTTGGCCTTGGAAACACGAAAAGCAATCAATCAATTCGTACAGTAGCACGCTTCTCCAATTTCGATCTTTTTAGCCTGCATCCTCCACCATTCAGCGTCTGCCCTCCCTTCTTGATCATTTTCCCTCCTCATCTACCTCTCTCTCTCTCATCCAAACCTCCAATCTCACCGCCAACCTATAGCCAACCCTCAGCCAGCAATCCCCACCATCTCCCCTTCACTCCTCTTCCCTGCTATCCACTCACCGCCTTCTACCCCATCACATTCGCCCCGCCCCCGCTGTCTGTATCCTACGTCCCAAGCCATCCCGCCCTCCACCCCACTTGGAGCAACCGACCCGACCCGCCACCTGCGCGCCGCCGATCGCCGGATGGAGTGGCGGCCCTGCGTGTCCGCGACTGCCAGCCCTGCGCCGCCCGCGCCGCCTATCGATCGAGCGTATTTTATAGCGGGCGGCGCCGGCGCGCGTTACACCAAACTCCTGCCCCCCTCCCCCGCTTCTCGCCCCCTTCCCCACAGACTTACGGTCAGCATGTTTTATCGAAAACGCTTTCGTCTTCGCGCCGTCAAGCCCGATCTACTTCTCGCCAAAGCCCTAACTTTCTCTTCTCCTTCTACGGTGGATGTCTGAACAAATTAATACGAATCTTTCATGTCTCCTTAAAATTTCTTTATCTGTTATTACTGAAGTAACGTTACGTTGAACTGAGCTACATGCTTCTGTCTAGGGAACGGAACCTTAATAAATAATTTCGTTCCCTACTCAAGTGGTATATAGTGTACCCTTAAATGCAATATATATATATATATATATATATATATATATATGTGTGTGTGTGTGTGTGTGTGTGTGTGTGTGTGGGTGGGTGGGTGGAGTGGGTGTGTGGAGTGTGTGGGTGTGGTGGTTGTGTGTGAAGTGTGTGGTGTGTGTGGAGTGTTAAATATCAAACTTGGCTGACCTCTTATTTAATGACAATTTATTTAATACGGTCGCCAGCTGTTGAAAACAGCACATTGATAACATTAATTTTCGCTACGTAATACTTGGCAGACGTGTCACATTTACCTAAGGAGATAATTGTACCGGCTAACACAAAAGCTTCTAAGCTATCGAAATTCAGAAGATTGTCGTCACCGCCAGACTTTTCAAATGGACGCACCAGGTTTTTAATGAAAGGTATCACAGCACATAGGATCTCAAATCAGATATGACAATCAAATAACTTTCAATATAACATTATTAGATAAACAATTTTTACATATATTAGTTTTTCTGATGCGCAGGTTACCAAAGCAGCTACTTGCGGGAGAAAAACAAAGCAGAATTACAATTTACAAGCAAGAATGAAGGACGGTCAGGGCCGTCTCACATAAACAAAGGCGCGCAAAATGCGCTTCGACATACAAGTCATGATTTTGATCGACCTCTTGAAAGAACCCACTTTAGGGCGAGGAAGCTGAAATTGAAACATAAACCTTGTAACGAAAGGTATGAACACTAACTTGAAAGTAGCGCATCTACAACATCGCCTTCGCACGCCCTGAAATGCTGTCTTATAATCTACTGAATGCCCACTTTAGGACGAGGTAGATAGAAACGTATATAAACAAATTTGCTGGAAGAAGCCGTATTTAGGCCTTCTTTTTCTCAAATAACATTCGTAATAAACAGAACTACGCACGAGCCATGGAACCAACTTTCGTAGGAGTGCATAATACCAAAATTACCAGAATGGATTTCTTACTATACCTTTCGTAACCAGACATAGGAATGCAGCAAGTTTACGCATAAGCGAGTGGGCGGTACATGAGCGCCCGCCCGCTGCTCGCTGGAACAAAACTGTTCCTAGACACGAGCGCCGATCAGCGTGCCGCGCCACAAGGTCAGCACGTGACCCCACCGCTGCGTGCCGGTGACAGCTGTCAGCCAGCCGACCTCTCTGCCGGCTGCGGGCCAGTGAAAAACGCGTTGCAACAAGGGCCGCGGTTCCCGAGCTACCACCGCAGGCCAAGCAAACGCCTTTACGTAGTCTCCGTGTGCCGAATGCGTAAGCGCCGACTTTTATACTCAGCGGGAGCACCTTTCCATAAATTTGCCAAGCGGCCAAGTGCCGTCTTACTTATAGCGGGAACTGCAGCATTAACAACATTCATAAGTAAATACGTAGTGAACATTAGCCGCACCTCCACGCAATCAGAGGTCAGCGACATACATAAACATAACATATGTAGTAAACGAGCTGCAAAACAACATAAACATTAGTAAATCATTAACATTTCAAAGTAAAGGTTTCCATTTAAGTCCAAATCAACCACATTAAATACCTTTATGCACTCAGATTTCATTATAACACATTGTTTTGGTTCAGGAACCAACAAAAAAAACAACAACCATAATCGGGCTTTACTGACGAAATGAGAAACAATATTATTTTAGTCTTCATAATTTTGATCTGATCTATTGTAATAAGTAAACTAACATACTATCTCAGCAGGAAAATTAAAACACTATTTAACAAATACTATATACAGATTTGATATACATAACGACTCTGAAGGAGCCGGGCTCTATGAGAAGAATTAACAAAGCTACGCCACTGGACGCAGCTGAAATAACAAGAGAATGAGAGCTTTGTACAAAAGAGAAAGAACAAGAGAGCGAGCCTTGTGCGCGAAGCGCACCTTTATGAGGAGTTGGTGAAGGGAAACAGCCATGAAGGGGAGTCATAGCAGTGGGGAGAATGGATCGGTAATCTTGAACCTCCTTTGCCAAAGAATACGTGAGGTAACGCCTGCAGGGTATGTGACCCTCTTGACACCTGTGCGATGCTAACTTGAACCCTGAGAGTCCGCAGGCACTGTAGCTGCTGCTCAGAATACAGATTGAAAATATTTCAAATTGACCAAAACATCAAATCTGAAGCTACAGAGGTGAATGAGGTGTCCAAAGAGTCCTAAAATTTGATGTAGTGCCGGATTTTGATAGAAGAATCGGTAGGACAAGCGGTTCTATCTTATAATAGAAACAAAAACCTGTTTTGAAATGAGAAAAATTATTTGCATAAAACATGAATTTTTCTCAAGGTCCCACTACTAAAGACAAAAACTTAGCTGTACCTAAGCAAAATCTCAAAGGTTTTTCAAGGCTTCTCGCAGCCATGAGATCACAGTTCAACTGTAAAGTATTACCTTTTAAATATTAAGGTTAAAAATATTATTCATATGGTACCATACTAAACCTAATTATATAAATAAACCTTATAAATAATGGATGTGTTTTCTTCTCAGATGGTCTTAAGGATGATTGATGGCTTCATTGAAACTACATCTAAAACACAGTGAACTGCAAACATAAATTTCCAAATTTAACATGCTGGGGGAACTGGAGTGCAGAACAGTGCTTAGCAAGTCACTGTGGAGTGCGCTCCTCAACCTATTACGGGAAACTACGCGTAGAGGGAGATGGCACTCTACACGGGTTATCGGCGTCCTCAGCGAGAGGGAAGGGCAGATCTTCGTGAGTGCAGTGATTACACCCTGCGAAGTTTTCAGCTTGACTATCCGAACTCGATAGTCGCGTCCGGGGAAGGATCTCAGTACTTCCCAGAGGCCAGATGAGAGGTGGGGTCTTCCACTCCCACAATGACCAGCTGTCCACCTTTAGGTCCGGGCTGCTGGTGCGCCATAGCCCTGGTCTGCAGCTGGTTTAGATATTCAGCACTCCACCGCTTCCAGAACAGGGACCTTTGTGCCTGTATAGCCTGGAATACATTCAAAGATTTGTGTGGTAGGCGGGGAGTGCTTAGGCAAGGTGTTGAGTTGCCAAGCAAAGTGAGCAGGAGTAAGGGCTTCTGTCAAATCCTAGTCATGGAGCATACAGGTTTTGAATTAAGTATAACCTCTATTCCTTGTTAATAGAGTGGAACATTTCAAGTGGCAAGATTGGCATTTTGAATTGATTTTTTACAACAAGGACTTGATATATTTGAGCATTTTTATTCGCTTTAGTAAGATGATCAACGCCAAGGGAATCCGTACATGAATCTAAATCAGAATTAGAATATGGATCTAATCGAACACTGTGCTTAGACGATACACCCTTTCCTTTTATAGTTGATGGTTTATAGAGTTACCCTCCACATTTCGATTAACAAGCTTCCTAGCAGACTTCTTCTTGAGTGCTGAATATTACAAAATGAAAACTCGTCACTTTGAATTTTGGGCTTCGTTGAACATTGTGTGCAAGATATTTATTGCAATCAAGTCTATCTTTCAGTTTATCACACATATCTGCACAAAACTTTTTGGTAATGAGTGCTTTTATATGCTAACACAGTGAACCAGTTCAATCCACCAGTTCTTTGAAATTTTAAGGATTGCTGTAACAGGACTTGTTAAATGACTTTGTTGACAAAAGGGTTGATAATTTTTTCTGGGGAGCACTTTGCTGTTGCATCCTTTGCAACTCTCATTGTGACACCATTTTTCCCACTGCCAGAGTTTTCCTTGAATTCCCAGAACTTCCCGAAGTTACGCTGTTTTCCGTAACAAAGTTGCAAATAGATCGGGCTGAAAACAAGAGTTTTTCATGGTGCCGATTACGTGTATCGAATGCAGTTTCTTTTAATGTCAAGTTCAGGCATTTCGTGCGCGGAATTTTACTTTACGCGATCTTAAGCAATTCAAAACACGTCGGCGCCTAACAAGATATCAACTGGCGCCGCTTTACGTGATATTCAGGAGTCCGCAAGCTTTGCATTCTCAGGGGATTTTCAAGTTAGTGAGATCAAAGGTATGAGTGGGAATATCGGTCGTAATATTCTTTACCACGAGCGCATTCAAACTGAAGTTAAAATTGCTAACGACGGAGGCCATCGACAAGCGAACTGATTTTAAAGATTTAGAAGCTTGGTACCACCGACTCTCGTATTACAAGTTGAAGTAGTGTTAAGCTTAGCCACCTTCCAGTTTCTTCATGGCCGATTCGTAATCAGAGAATGCGTGCTACCGTTGTGGGAGGGCTCTGAACTTAACAGAGCTTATTTTTCCGCGTTCTTCACTGATACGAACGGTGGACAACTTTGGCTTTCGAAGCAAAATTGTGATTAACGTGCGCGCTGACGGTTTCACTCTGCGGCCTCAGACATTCGTCTTTCACAACTGCCGTTTGTTCACATTTATTCTCCGGACTAAATTCTCTGTGCAAAGCGCGTGGTGTTTGCTATTGCATTTATTACACACGACCTCGCCGCACAAGTGGCAACACTCATGCCGGAGCCTTAAGCACGTAAAACAAAAGTCGGTTTTCTTTGACAGATAAGTATCTATCATAAGTTGACTTTTCGAAATAACACTTTGTAAGTTGTACGAACATTTACAAATTACATCCATCATATGATCAGAAACAAAATTCTTGCTTCTAGGCATTGGCTTGGGCGTGTCCCTTTCCTTACTCCTTCTATCAGCAGCCACGTTGGCAAGGCGTGGCCTAGCCTCAGAACGTATATAAGTTTTCAAGGTTGATACGCGTGTTTGCACTGAATGGGCTTCCCAGTCTCTATGCGTATTTTCGTTCTTTGAAGTAATAAGAAAGACTAGGATAGAATCCCAACATTCTACTGGTTCTTTGAGAACTTTGAGAGCACAGACATTTACGTTTGAAGTGATCAACTAACTCAAATAAAACGACTAGCTGAGTCTTTAGCAGTCATATTATAATTAAATAAAGATGAAAGTAATTTTACATGCTTGCGAATAGGGTTTTCGTATCTGTTTTTAAGAATGCAGTGCTTCGGCATAACTTTCCGCGACATAGGGCAAGCCCGCAATCAGCTTTACCGAAAGCACTACCAGTGAGATAAGATTGTAAAAGTGCCATTTTTTCAATTTTCACAGCAGGTCGGGGTATACTAAACTTTCGAATAAGAAAAAATGCTCCCATCAGATCATTGCCGGAAAATGAAGAATTCTCAAAACAGGTAGGCGCAGCCTAGATGAATGTCGTGAATACACGGGGCGTTGGAAGGCGGGGGTACCGCGTCGTTTTCCTCATCAAGTAGGCACTGGCGTACGCGAGGACGCGGTACTAACAGAAAATGCCTGCCTCTCGCTTGTTCCAAGCGGAACGGATTGAATCACTTGAATGAGGGTGCTCTGAGCCGGGAGGATGCCGAGACCAGCCGCGGTCGAGGCCATGAGCTCTAAGACCGGCGGGACAACTAAACTCGGTTGCGCCAGGACAGGGCGGCCTTTCCCGTTTATATTCCTATGCAACTGCGCCCGGCTCTGGTTATCAAGGCAGGAAATACCTATTTTCGAAATCAGTCTTTCGTTGCCTGGCTCTCCTCACTAAAGCACGCATCTAATTTTGCTGAACTACGCTGTACTTCTCGAAATCAGATTCTAGTTTCTGAATCCTGTGCGGGATTTCCGTGTACATTACCGCCTATGTTAGAAAGGTACCAGGTGGTGGGGCGTCCTTTATAATAGCTCCTCTTTCTCCGCAACTGGTCGATGCGAGTTAGGGCGAGCCTGCAAAGCTTCTTCGTCTCGAGTTTCCACAATTTCCTCGACAGGGTCGAGGTTAGACATGCTGTAAATTTATGAACTGACGATAACAAAGAAAAGGTGTTACAAAGTAACCCAGAAGACAAATAAATTCAAAGACAAACACGAGGTGAACTCTAGTGAAACCGTTACAACGTAAGACAAAATCAGCTGTGAACAAATTAAACTTTAAGCTGAAAGAAAAAATACAAATTAGTAATACAAGTTATTGATTGTTTCATAAAGTTGGATCCTTTTGTCCTGTCACGGTCGCCAGTTTTTGTGTTAAATATCAAAATTGGCTGACCTCTTATTTAATGACAATTTATTTAATACGGTCGCCAGCTGTTGAAGCAACACATTGATAACATTAATTTTCGCTACGTAATATGTAGCAGACTGACCATCATTTGCCCTAAGGAGATAATTATGCAAAGCTAACAGAAAAACTTCTAAGCTATCGAAATTCAGAAGATTGTCGTCACACTTGAACTTTTTCAAATGGACGCACCAGGTTTTTAATGAAAGGTATCACCTTTATAGGATCTCAAATCAGAATATGACAATCAAATAACTTTCAATATAACACATTTATTAGATAAACAATTTTACATATATTAGTTTTCCACAAGTGCGCAGGTTACCAAAGCAGCTGCAGGAGGAAAAACAAGCAGAATTACAATTTACAAGCAAGAATGAAGGACGGTCGAGGCCGTCTCCATAAACAAGGCGCGCAAAATGCGCCGACGCCTGGGAGTAATGATTTCAGTCGACCTCTTGAAAGAACCCACTTTAGGGCGAGGAGGCTGAAGAAATTGAAACATAAACCTTGTAGCTTAGAAAGGTGAAGACACTAACTTAGTGGCACCATCTACAACATCGCGCCTAGCACATACAGAAATGCTGTCTTATAATCTACCTTTGAATGCCACTTTAGGACGAGGTAGATAAAACGTATATAAACAAATTTGCTGAAGAAGCCGTATTTAGGCCTTCTTTTCTCAAATAACATTCGTAATAAACAAGACTACGCATGAACCCTTGGAACCAACTTTCGTAGGAGTGCATAATACCAAAATTCTTGAAATGGTTCTTACTATACCTTTCGTAACCAGACAACATGGGAATGCAGCAAGTTTACGCATAAGCGAGTGGGCGGTACATGAGCGCCCGCCCGCTGCTCGCTGAACAAAACTGTTCCTAGACACGAGCGCCGATCGGCGTGCCGCATACAAGGTCAGCACGTGACCCCACCGCTGCGTGCCGGTGACAGCTGTAGCCAACCGACCTCTCTGCCGGCTGCGGGCCGTGACGTTGCAACAAGGGCCGCGGTTCGAGCTACCGCACGGGCCAAGCAAACGCCCAGCTACGTAGTCTCCCGTGTGCCGAATGCGGCCAAGCGCCGACTTATATACTCCAGCAGGGCACCTTTCCGCGGTGCCAAAAGCGGCCAAGTGCCGTCTTACTTATGGCAGGAACTGCAACATTAACAGCATTCATAAGTAAATACGTAGTGAACGTGGCACCTCCACACCAATCAGGGTCAGCGACATACATAAACATAACATATATAGTAAACGAGCTGCAAACAACATAAACATTAGTAAATCATTAACATTTAAAGTAGAGTTCATTTCCAAGTCCAAATCCAACACATTATTCATCACCTTTATGCACTCAATTTCATTTAACATTGTTTGAGTTCCAAGGGAACCAACAAAAAAAACAACAACCATGGCTCAGGCTTTACTGACAGAATGAGAAACAATGTTATTTAGTCTTCATAATTTGATCTGATCGTGTAAGTAAACTAACATACTATCTCTCGGCAAGGAAAAAATTAAAAAACACTATTTTACAACCAAATGCTATATACAGATTTGATATACATAACGACTCTGAAGGAGCCGGGCTCTATGAGAAGAATTAACAAAGCTACGCCACTGGACGCAGCTGAAATAACAAGAGAATGAGAGCCTTGTGCGCGAGAAGCGCACGCTTTATATAGGGGTTGGTGAAGGGGAAACAGCCTAAAGGGGGGTCATAGCAGTGGGGAGAATGGATCGATAATCTTGAACCTCTTTGCCAAAGAATACGTAAGGGTAACGCCTGCAGGGTATGTGACCCTCTTGACACTCTGTGCGATGCTAGCGAACCCTGTGAGAGTCCGCAGGCACTGTAGCTGCTGCTCAGAATACAGATTGAAAATATTTCAAATTGACCAAAAAACATCAAATCTGAAGCTACAGAGGTGAATGAGGTGTCCAAAAAGTCCTAAATTTGATGTAGATGCCGGATTTTGATAGAAGAATCCGGTAGGACAAGCGGTTCTCTTATAATAAACAAAACCTGTTTTGAAATGAGAAAAATTGTTGCATAAAACATGAATTTTTCTCAGATCACACTGAGGCAAAACTTAGCTGTTACTAACAAAATCTCAGGTTTTCAAAACCTTCTCATGGCCATGAGATCACAGTTCAACTGTAAAGTATTACCTTAAGAAGTATTAGGTTAAAAATATTATTCATATGGTACCATACTAAGCCTAATTATATAAATAAACCTTATAAATAATGGATGTGTTTTCTTCAGATGGTCTTCTAGGATGATTGATGGTTTCATTGAAGGCTTCACATCACAAAACACAGTGAACTGTAGGCACTAAATTTCCAAATTCATGGTGGTGTGTGTGTGTGTGTGTGTGTGTTGGTGTGTGTGTGTGTGTGTGGTGGGGTGGGTGGTGTGGGGTGGTGTGGGTGTGGTGTGGTGTGTGTGTGTGTGTGTGTGTGTGTGTGGGGTGTGGTGTGTGTGGGTGTGGGTGGGGGTGTGTGTGTGTGGGGGGTGTGTGTGTGTGTGTGTGTGTGTGTGTGTGTGTGTGTGTGTGTGTTTTTTTTTTTTTTTTTTTTTGTGTTTGGTTGTTGTTGTGATTGTGTGTGTGTGGGGTTGTGTTTGTTTTGTGTGTGTGGTGTGTGGTTGGGGTGTGTGGGTGTTCTGTTGTGGTGTTGTTGTGGGGTGTGTGTGTGGTGTGTGTGTGGGTGTGTGTGTGGGTGTGTGGGGTGTGTGGGGGTGTGTGTGGGTGGTGTGTGTGGGGTGGGTGTGTGTGTGGGTGTGTGTGTGGGTGTGTGTGTGTGTGTGTGTGTGGGGGCAATAAAAATAAAATATGAAAATAAAATGTATTATCTTTTAAAATTGCTGTTTGTACATTTTCAAATTTTCAAAACACAAAACCTAGTCGATCAGGTCTTAAAAAAGAAATTCGAGTGGCTAAAAGTTCTCCCTCTAATATTCTCAACATAATAGGCGTTTCATTCAAAATACTATTATAGCTTCAAAAAGTTCTCGGAACATTTAATTATTCATTTAATATGTATACGATAGCCAATTTGTCTTTTGTAGATGTTGGTAAAGTTCATGACGTCACTTTCGTAGAATTTACATGTTTATAGCGATTGTTGTGTTTGCATAGCAACCGGTTATTGTTGTTCGTGCGTGTTTGTTTGTGGTATTTGATAACGTCTTCTACAGAGCAACGCTCTGACATCAAGTTTTGTATTTCATTGCTCAAATCTCTGTCCGAGACGTTAAGAATGCTCAACGAAGCGTATGGAGATGCAGCAATGAAAAGCAATCAGGTATATCTCTGGGATAAACGTGTCAGTGGAGGCCCCGACAGCGTGAAAGACGACCCGCGGAGCGGCCGACCAACTACTGCGACAAATGAAGCAAACATTGGGCAAGTACACACTGTTGTGAGGAGTGACCGAAGAAAGAGTGTTGAAGAGATATCGGCAGAGGTTGGAATTTCTGTGGGAAGTGTTCACACAATTGTTTACAAACATTTGAACATGCATGACGTATCACAAAAGTTGATTCCAAAAATGTTGACTCCTGAAAACAAAGAAACATGAATGACTTGCTGGCGATCCGATAAGTATTGCTGATCGAAATAACAATTTTTTGAACAACATAATTACTGTAGTCGGCCCGGTGGCCGAGATCGCTAAGGCAGTAGTGTCGTAGTGATCTCGGACCGAAGGGTCGCGGGTTCGAGTCCCACCTCGGGCATGGTTGTATTTGTGTTCGTCCTTTCACCCCTTATCACTACCATATCGTTTCATCCACATAGTTACCACCGTTAACAGCAATAGTGGTCGCTAATGACCTAAGATGTTGATGCGACCTTAAATAACCAATTAAAAAAAAATAATTACTGTAGACGAAACTTGGTACAATTTGCACGACCCGGTGCCAAACGTCCGTCATGCGAGTGGGAATCCACAACATCTCCCAGGAAGCAATAAAACCTAAAGACACTGGCAGAGGCAAAGCTATGCTGGGAGTTTTCATTGACGCAGATTAAGAGCTTATTCCAGAAGGTCATTCTGTAACAAAATAACTGAATGCGGAAATCTTTCGTTGCCTCAGGGACGCAGTAAGAAGAAACGTCCACGAAAGTGGCACAAACTCCTGATATCTTTTGCACGATAACGTACCATTATGCATCATCGATCAAAAATTATCTTGCCAGGCACAATGTTATTGCATTGGAGCATCCTCCAATCTCCACAGATCTGTTACCCCCAGACTTGTGTCTTTGTCCACTGCTGAAACCTCTTCTGAAGGGGCGAAGATTGGTGAACGGTAATAAAGATACAGCAAATGCGATGAAAGCACGACTAGTATCACACAGTGTCTTCCAGAAATGCTTCCAGTCACTTTACACACGCAGGCGTAAGAGTGTCACTACGGAAGGGTACTATTTTGAAGGAAATGTTCTGTAAATTGCGTTATGGTATCTTGTTTCTGAGTTATTAACAGTTTACGGGAACTTTTTGAAGCTAATCTGTGTAAAATTCGTACGGAATATATAGAAAGTAGTTTACAAGGATCCCATGCGCACGTGGACAGTCAAGCAGAGTAGCCAGTAATGGATTCCTTAGGGGAAAGATTAAAAGGAACGTGCACGTGCATCTTTTCCCCTATATATACATATATACGAATAATTGAAAGAAATTATTTACTATGAAAGTAAAATGCAGTAATGCGGTAGGTAAAATATGTTCAGATATGTAGTTATACCAAAATAAGGAAATTAAATGATAACTCATTCAGAATGTCTTGTAAACACTATAAAATATAATAAATTCAAATATCTTGCTCGTTAAAAATAGCACGTATTTGTAGGAAAATTCATTTCTACGTATCCTTCCATTTACGCCCCTACCCGGGGATAATAACTCATTTTTAAGGCAATTTTGCAAATGAAATTAAACTATACTTTGTACAAAAGCCTTCCGGCAAACCCATTGACTTAAAACAGTTCTAGTTATTGTTTTATTATATTATTAAAAATAATTTTTAGTGTGCGCACATGTTTTATTCAAATCTGAATGACAACAATAATGAAATGAAATATTGCTTTGAAATTTATGAATTGAAATTTTTTTTTAATGATAGATCCATCTTTCTCTTTCTCTCTTGATTCACACACTGTACCGATGCGTGATCTTTGTGAGATTCACGGGTAACTGCTAATAACCCGTTTGTCCTTTGTAATAAATAACCTGCAGTGTCACTGGCAATCGACCTTTCTTCACACACATTTGCTGGCCTCTTTAACCTCGATGATTCACATTGAAACCGAAACTTGAATCCGTGAACATTCAGCACATTGTTCGTGCCGGTCACTATCACCCATTCCCGAGAGCTCGTATTCCGCGCTATCTATGGCTGGTTACGTTCGTGTCGTCACTGTAACACCGCCGTTGCTCTTGACGACTGCGCTCTTAACAGCGCTCGGAACTATTGCTGGTGCTCTTGGCTCTCGCGCCGGTGCTAAGTGACTAATACAATTATTCGTTGGAGGCAATTGAGCGTTCCTTCTTGCGTCGTATTGATTTGTTCAGCTTTCTTCAATGTCAGTAATATGATTTTAATCGCCCACGAGTACATTTTGCAATATAAGTGTATTCAGGAATTCGCACTTTATCTCATATTCGTTTATGAAAATATTACGAAAAACTTTGTTTTTAATTATTTACGCCTTAATCTTTTTTTTTTCATAATTTTCATTTCTGAATTTTTTTAAGTCATATATATTGTGGAAATAAGGGAATAGTTTTTTGAAGGTTATTTGTTGCATTATATAATTACCTATGCCAAATTCAATAAAAACGCAATTCCTGTTAATAAAAATACATAAAGTATAAGGATTTTGTCTCCATTTTAAGATTAGAAATATGATTATCCTAGAAAAGTGGACTTAACATTCCTTAAAGCATTATTATGAAGTTAAAATGCGAATGAGTAGGTGTGCTCTTCTATTAACTAGTAATCTGAGGCTCTAAAATGAGTCCGCCTCCCTCTAAAAACAATATCCCTCCAGCTCAGCCTTATTCCACGCTGGCATCTCATCACGCTACCTTCGTGTTCCAGTCGTGCCTTTAGCGCTTCCTGCGAGGGATTTGGGTCGAGCGTGAGAAATAAAAACGAAAAAAAGATCGTAAAATGCGGATGCTTATAAAAATTAATATTAAACTTTTTTTTTCGTATTTAATTTACGAGATTAATCTGGCATCTGTAGCGTATTTCTCCAGCTGAGCGCTTCTTCTGTAATAATTTTGGAAGTCGACGTTTTCGTCCGAGAGGAAATCCAGCTGTTACCACGCGGAATTCTGTTCTCGGTATTTCTACTGAATGCGTCCACACCCGCCATGCTAGCTCCACCGTTCCCACTGACCAGGTTCGTTTCTCCTCCGTTTTCCAGTGTTCTTCATAAAGCCCACTACGTGCGTGCGATTGCCGAGCAGAGAAGTTAATACTGCTGAGAAAACTAATAATACTTCGTACGCCCTGCCTCTCCGTGACTGCTTGGAAAAAAGATAATTAGTTTTTGTTGTACATTGATTTTTCATTTATATGAGTTCTCATCAACTTATTCAACTCTTCAGTCATAAAGCAGTTGCCTCTGTGCGTCGTAATAAAGCTTTTGTTTTCTCCGTTTCCCAGCACCCCTCTAAGGATATGATTTACATTTTCGTTCCAAGTAATATGCGTCGTTATTGCAGAAATGTCTGCTCTTGTTTAATTGTACCGACCGCTCGTATTTAGGCAATATTGAATATATTGCGTGATAGAACTTTACCATCGGTTGAGTTTTGTGAGAAGAGAAAATAGGAGCAGAGGTTGTAATTGTGACTCTCAGAGTGTAAGAAAAACAGTTCTTGAACCGTGCTTTGTGAGAGTAATGCTTCCAAATACGCGTAGTTATTCATTCATCTAAATATCGTAATGTAAATAATACAGATCTATTTATCAATGGAATGTGGTTAAACATTATTTATTATTAATCGACTAACTACGTTAGTTACGAAATGTAATCCATTACAACCAGGGCCTTAAAACGATAAAAAAAAATCTACTGAAAAAAATACATTTCACGCACCTGAGATGTATCTCTCACGAAAATCCACGGAATTGAAAACATCCCCGGCGCGTTCCCTTTTGGTTGAGCCCCGGCGGCCGCGCATGCGTCAGTCGAAATGCGCGGCGCATTGTGTGCAATCGCGGGGCCCGCGCGCCCGCCGTCCGATCTTTGGGGCTGACGCCTGCTGGGCGGGCAGGGACAGGGGTTGGCACGGCACGTCCATCAAGCGGGCCGGGCGCTCGCCCCCCCTCCCCCCCACCCCCCGCTCGCCTCGCTTTGCCCTCTCGCTCCGGTACAAACACATTTCCGCGTCCTGCCAGGCGCAGCGCCCGCCACGCAGACGCCGCCCTTCTCTATTGCGACGCGCCCGCCCCCGCGCCGTCGCCGACACCTGCTCCGCCCCCGCCGACGCGTCCACGTGTCCACACGGGCGCGCGAACACGTGTACACAGCGGCGCACGCCACTGCCCGCCGCCGCCGCCCCCCAATTGCCCTGGGCCGCCTGTAGACAAACAGCGCCGCCCGCCGCGCGCCAGTCGTTTGCGAAAGCGACAGGGGGCGAGCTGTCGCCGCCCGACTCATCTCGTCTCGTTGCGGCATGCTCCCCCCACGCCGGGGTTGAGACATTATCCAGGCCCACGGCTGTCGGGCAGGGGACGTGTTTGTAGACGAGCGACTCAATGTACCTCGGGATGGGGTATTTCCACGTGTTGTAAAGAAACATTAAAGGTAAATTTAAAAGAGGACAACTTTGTTGGTATCGGTAGTTGAAACTTTTTACTGTGTTTATTTCACGACACTCTCACAACTTTACTTTGTCAAATAATTGTACTTAGCAACTCTTACATATTCACAATAATAGAATGTAAAAAAATAATTGTGAAGCACTATAAGCTTTAATAAGACAGCCTCTTTGCGAAATGATCGAAGATTCGCACTGAGTATGAATGCTATTGAAAGTAAGTGATCAAAATTAAAGATTTCGTTTATAGCAATTTTTTTGTAAATCTTTTCATTACAAACGTAGTAGGATGTTATTTTTTAACGACATACGATGATACAATACACGTAATGTCGCAATATTCACCATGTAACAATAATCTAATCCACAGTTAATCAAAAGTTAATGAAACAACCTCTTTTCTATCAAAGTCAGAAATAGTAAGAGAAGTAAATGTAGTAACATTATCTGTCATAATAAATTTTTTAAAAGGTAATTGGAATCAACGCTGTTTTTCAAGGACTGAAATTAAAACAAAAGAGGTATTTTAGAGATTAGAACAACTTTGTCAAGCCGGGATCCCTGTGATCTCTGATTTTTGGAGATGTTATAATTGTTTAAGAGGTTAATGGCACCTTTCCTTCAGCAACTATCAAGGATCCTAAAACGCGTACTCACATTCAATTAAGACTACTTTAATCATTTTAATCGCTAAAATCAATTGCCTCTGCGTAGCGTTTAAGATCAATTTCAAACTTCATACGTAAGAAGAAGAAAAATATGAAACTGAGTGAGTTTAAGGCGGGTTTGATGGTTAGCGTTTGTACCAAGTTTGCGATCGTGGAGTTGTGGATTTTTAAGAGCGAAAAAAACTTTTATACGACTTTCCTCAGAGGGGAAGTAAAGCCGGCTGTCCCATCGTGTAGATTTACTGCATATAAAAGATCTAGCCTAAAAGATAGCCTAAAAGAAACCTCTAAACCAAATTCCAAATCTATGATATTAGGATATGGTATTAGAACGTCTCGACAATAGTTTTTGATGCAACCTGACTAAATTTATATTTTATTACAAACTTTTAAAATAATGTTGCTACATGTATGAATTTATCTCAAGTATTTTTATTGGATTATGATTTACTGTGTGTTCCTGAAGATGAAATCAATGTAATTTCGAAATGTTGTGCAATATGAAATAAATTGTCCTTGTTTTATTCGTTGTCTATAATTTGATTGAAGCCTGTTTACATCAAATTCAAAATCGCTTGCTTCGCCGTCCGAGTTATACCTTCTTTCTCCGCTAGATGGTGAAAGGAACGTAGCGAAATTTGCCTGTTCTGACCGAAGAGCGGCCCTGATGACCCGAGTCTCGCGCACGTAAATATAAGGCATTAACTGAAACGAAAACTTAGTTTTACATTGTAGCAGTAGATTGAAAGTATTGGTATAATATATAAAAGTAAAAAAAAGGAATATACGCGAGTACATGTATTTTATGTTTTAATTTAAATTTGTTTATTATTTGTTCTTACACTGTGAGTGAAATTTGACGACAGAACCCCAATACGATTTTTTTTAAGAAAGTGAGTGAGGATAATCCGGTAATTCCTGATGGGAGCAAGGCACAAAGGCGACAGGGCAGAGCGAGAATACAATAGAATACTTGTAGACAGAAATAGGCTGCGCGGGAGGTCGGGAATAGATGTAATTCCTCTTCCTGTCTAATAAATTATTTTAATAAGTACCTGGGCAACGCGGGATACCTCAGCTAGTAATACATAGTAGGACAGCGTTGCACTAGTGAAATCCTAACCTTGGCCTCCAGTGGGCTTCGAAGCGTGAGATCGCGCTCCCGCTGCCAGCGCAACGCAGCGCGGGCTCGCCTCACGTGCCCCCCTCCCTGCGCAGTCGCTTGATTCCCGGCGACGTGGCTCATTGACGGCTGTGCCCGCGCAAAGGCCCGCGCCCACCAAAGGCCCCCACAGACAGCTGCCGTCTGCCGCTCGCTGTCTGCGTCCCGTAGGCTCAGTTCTTTATTATTATTATTATTATTATTATTATTATTATTATTATTATTATTATTTTTATTATTGTTTTTTTCGTGTTTCCGGGCGCGTCAACTGCTGTGGTCTATAGTCCCGTTAGTGTAGTGCATGTTTTCCTCGGGAGATGGCGGTGATCTTCCCCCGCTGGATGGCGAGATCCGGCGCCGACCTATCGTCGGTTAGTGAGGGTTTCCCTCTAACCAGGACTCACTCACCAGCGGGCACCGCCCCAGCCGGGACAAGCTCTAAGCTCCCGACCGGTCTCCCGGAATATGTGGTAGTGTAGTGCATGTTACTGTAAGTGTGTGTGTAAGAGGAGAGGATAGGACAAGGAAGAGGAAGGAATGATCGCGCGCGGTCCGTAGCCCGTTTGGTAGGGTACTGCTCCGGCATTCGCCTGGTGTTGATCGGAGAAACCACGGAAAACTACCGATCAGAGCAGGCAGCCGCTAATTCTCTCCAGACAGCGACTGTATTGGACCTAGCTGAAAGCTAGTGTCGAAAATTCTGCCGCCGTGGGAGTGGGGAAACCCAGACCTCCTGGTCAGAGGCGCTGAAGTGACAACAGTACACTGAGCTACCGCTCCCAGTTTATTATTATTATTATTATTATTATTATTATTATTATTATTATTATTATTATTATATTTTTACAGATCATACATAGTTCAGTACATATAACACTTTACATATATATATTGATGGCTTACATTCTAAATTACCTAAAATTAAACTAAAACTAATTCGGGTGAGGAAATCTTTTCCTGACACCTCTAAAAAACTATTTCGGCAAATTTGGTTAGGAATGCCTGGTATGGATATCTATTTTTTAATCTGGTTCTATGAGGAGTTTTCCGGAGTCTGAAATTGTCTAGGTGTGGAATTGCAGGTATGGAGTGATAGAACTGGGTCGAGAGATATGTCATATGGTGTTGTATGGAGTCAATTTGAAATTCTTTGTGGAGCTGTGAGTTTGAGACAAACCAAGGAGCATTTGTAATAGTTCTAAGAAACTGGTTTTGGACTATTTGGAGTTTGTTTAGGTTTGTTCTTGCAGCGGAGATCCAAACTGGACAGGCGTAAAGGATGAGTGGTCTAATGATACTTTTATAGATGGATATGGCGGTTGGGAGTGGGAGGTGTGAGGATCGATTAATGATGAGTTTTAGTCGGTGTATCTTATTTTTTTCTTGCTGTATTTTACTATTGATGTGTTGGTTCCAGTTCAGTGTAGTATCCATGTTTAAACCGAGATATTTGACGGTACTATTTGGAGGGAAGCTCAATTTTTATCCGCTCTAAGCATAGGACCTGTGTAACGTCCACGTTACCTTGCCTTTATTAACTGGCCGTTAAACTTTATATATCCATGCAACATCCCTTTATTATGTTGTATCTTTATCATGTTGTTTATTATGTTCTTTGACGTTCTTCACTTTCAGATATCATATGAGATAGATTCTTTCTTTTAAAATAACAATTTATTTAAACTTTCAGAGGTTACATACAATTCATACAATTCCTAGTTCCAACTTTTTATCAACATCGTTTCGTCTTTCAATCTCTCAACCTTTTTATCATATCAATACTTTCTGTTACTATCGTAACCTTTAACAATGTTTCCAATATTTGTTTACATATCATGTTAACTTTGGCAAATCCACCAGCAAGTTGAAACGTTACAAACACCCCCCTCTTTCAAGAATTTTTTGGTCACCTTGGTGCCAAAATTTATAAATCTTATAATCAAAGTTTAAAAATTCATATACAATAATAACTTTTATTTTATGACAACTAGATTAGTCCGGAAATGAATTTCAGGAACCTTTACTTAAACAATCGACATTTCCATGTGCCTTCCATGTCTATGCTGAATCTGAACGTTATATGCTTGAAATATCAAACTCCATCTTAAAATTTTACAATTTGCATTTGTTTTTCTTTTATATTTAGAGTTAACTCTTTCTCCAATTTATGACACAGAAGACTATCTTTATCTGCAACTAGCTTCTGAAGAGATTCCAATTCAGTATTATAAACTTTATTGATAGAATTCAATTTCCTGCAAGGAATTAATGTTTTTCTGCAATTCAGAATTATCATCACGTATCCTTTGAACAGTACCAGTGAGCCGGAAACTACTGCCATTTTTGGGACGAAAGTTCTTCATCTTTCAAAATTATTTCTTCTTTTAAAAGGTCACTTTACTCTCAGTATCTAGAAGTTTCGCATCTTCTCCTCAATTTCTTCCTGAAAGACTCACGTTTTAAATGAATTGATTTCTGAAGATTTTCCAATTCATTTTGCAAATACAATATCTTGCATTCATTATCAAAGTTATCTTTTGAAACGTATTGATTGTTTCAGATAATTTGTTGATTTCTCCTATTTTCTCATCAAGATTCTGGTTCTTGACAGCAATTTCGTCCCTTAATTCAAGAATTTCTTTATTATCCTCACCGATTATCATTTCTTTAGCTAATATACTATCTTTCTCAACAAGTAATGTTTTCTTGTTCTCTATTTCTTCCCCCAAAAACCGATACTCTTTCCTTCAATTCAATAATCTGTTCTTCCAGATTTGACTTCATCCTTCAAAGATAAACATTCCAAATCAATTGAAGTCTTGCAAACAGATGGTTCAGAATCCTTTTCTTTCACAGCTCTATCTTCGTGAAATTTGGTGAAATGTTTATTCTTGTCATCTATATCATACTTTTGATTTTCTGTTTCATGGATTCTCCATTCTCTTCAGACTCTTCGTTCGTTTCTATTTCATTATTATTTTGACATTCCTCTCCTTCATTAACGTTTAATAGGTTAATTTCATCTCTAAGATCTCTATCCAATTCTTTTATCAATTTTGCAGTTTTATTTCCTAATATATACTCATCTCTGTCTAACTTATCTGAAACTACTACCGCTTTTCCATAAACCTTTCCAAATTGGCCAGATTTCTACTTCTTACAGGCAAACATATGGATTTTCTGTTAAGGAGTACATACCCAGACTCTTTCTCCAATATAATGTTCTTGTCTAACATTTTTCTTCCTATTAAATCTATAGAAGCACTGGAATCACGCAAAATTTTCAATTTTTTCCATTTATATAAGCTTCAAACGTATAAGTGCTAATAAATCTTTACTGGAAGTTTTTAAACAATTAACGTGCTCAGATCCTATATTCTTTCAACCATTTTTTATATTTTGGGCAAAATGGTTTTATATGTCCTATACCGTTACAAAATAACAATGTACTTCTTCCTTCTTCGAATCCTTCCTCAATTTCCTGTTTTGTATCAACTTTTATTACTTTCTTTTTTAATTTTGGATTTTCATAGAATTTGGTAGTATCAGCTGATTTATAAATCTTATTTTTTTGTTCTAGTAAATATTGATCACAAGTCTTCAATTTAAAATTTTCTAGTGATGTCATAATTTTCTAATTCTTCAACTATGTCACGAGGTTTTGTATATTTAGTCCATTTGCTAACTAGATGCTCTTAACTACAAACGGAACGCATCGTTTTATTTGTTCCGTTATTAGTAATTCCTTTATTTCCTCAAATGAGTATACATTTACGCCTTCTAACCAACCATTAAGACTTATTTTTAGCTCATAAGCAATATCTTTCCACGTTTTATCTGGTGTTTTTCTGATCGAAAAGAATCTCTGTCGTAATTTTTCTGCGGTTACTTTGTACTTACTCAATAATATTTTCACTATTTCATCATAATCTTTTACTTCCCTACCATTTCTCTCGTTATATATTCAGCATCATGTCCTGGCAATGTGTCATTAACAAAGGTCCCCATTGGTCTTTAGAAATGTCATCAGCAGAAGCAAAATTTTCAAATTGTTGAAGGTATAAGAAATATCATTTTCATTTGATTGAAAATGTTTCATGCACTTTTGAGTTTCAAGGAATTTTTACTTTGTAATCCCTGAGTTAATTGACCTTCATTATTTATATTGTTTGTTTCAAAGTATTTCTCGACATCACCTTACATTTTTCCAACTCAATTTTTGCCAGTTCAATTTCGTGTTCCCTTTCTCGTTCCTCTTTTCTATCCTCCCTTTCCCTTTCGTATTTCTCCCTTTGTATCCTATCCTCTTCTTCCAACCTTACTGTTTCTAAAATCTCTTTACTATAGTTTCATCATAATCATCTGTTTCCGATATTTTTTTTATAATATTCTTAATAGTTTTTTCTCCGAAACCTCGCAGTTCAATTCCTAGCTAAAATGATTAATTGACTTTTCTTACATTTATTTAAAAAGCCATTATCTTTTTTGACCAGTTCGACAAAGGAAACACACTTAAATTAATCTATCTGAATACCCGTTTCACCCCATCAGCTGTCACTCACGTTTCAATCTGACAGTTTCTAGGCTCCTTTCAAAATCTCCAGACAGGGTTAAAACATTCCAGTTCTCCTTCGTATAAATTTTCACTCCACGCAGAACCACCACTGCAATTAATACGTCTTGATTACCAACCACAGCAACCACCCACAGTTCAGACTGATGACTCTGATTCTTTGAACACCCTTTCCCGCGAACTACAAATCCAGGTACACCACGTTGTTCCACCACTTCTTCTAACAATTTCCACTCGTACCACCGCTGCCACCAATTTTGTAACGTCCACGTTACCTTGCCTTATTAACTGGCCGTTACAACTTTATATATCCATACAACATCCCTTTATTATGTTGTATCTTTATCATGTTGTTTATTATGTTCTTTGACGTTCTTCACTTTCAGATATCATATGAGATAGATTCTTTTTTTAAATAACAATTTATTTAAACTTCAGAGGTTACATACAATTTATACAATTCCTAGTTCCAACTTTTATCAACATCGTTTTCGTCTTTCAATCTTCAACCTTTTTTATCATATCAATACTTTCTGTTACTATCGTAACCTTTAACAATGTTTCCAATATTTGTTTACATATCATGTTAACTTTGGCAAATCCGCCAGCGAAGTTGAAACGTTACACTGGATGCCTTCCAAGGGCGCTTTCCTACCCTTTGGTGTCGACTCCTCGGCACTTGTCTAAGCTTTTTATCAGCTCCGTCGTCATGTTCTATGGACCATGATTTGCTCCATTCTCCTCGAACGTTGTTGTCATTCCCATTCTTTGGGAAAGTTTATACCGCCGCCGATTTCTCAGCAGGGATTTTTTCTGGTCATAACACTGTGTTTATGACAGAATTACATAATGAAGTTCTTTTGAGTTGTAACTTCGCACGCAGGCCAATTTTAAGATGGTTAATACTGGTGCAAGTGGGGGAGGATAAACATGCTATTTTGTACCCCAAATCTGGATGACTATGAAGGAAGTATGTGTCATACATTACTCTGTCAGATTAGAAAGTTTTGAGCTGAAACTTAGTAAGAATGTAGTATTGAAGTATTAGGACTGGTTTGAAAATAAATTTGAGCTTTTGCATTATTGTCGTAAATCGAAACTATACCATATTTATAAATGGCTTTTCTTGTATTGTAGAAGAAAAAGAGAGAAAAATTGCAGCCATTTTCCAGAATATTTTGAAAATGTTATAGGGCTTAATTACTAAATTAAAATATCGTAATGATCTCCGATACTGCACAATCTTTCTCCTGTCGTAATTACCAATCTTCAGCTCAAAAGTTTATAATCTGAAAGTTGTGTGTGACACATCCATCCATACAAACACCCCGGTTTTAGGTACCAATTTACGTGTGTTGGTAGCTGCCTACATCAACCTGAACCAACTTTTCATCAGTACTGATAGACCTTAACCGTTATGTGCATGCGAAGTTACAACTAAAAAAAGGATCTTAAACACGTATTTTACGAACGAAAATTCGAGATCGTACTGTGCAGGTGATGTTAATAATTTCCTGACTTGCGTTTACCACAGCCGGGATGAATAGACCGAAAGATAGTCGTTTTGCCATCAATCAATTTTTAAGTTGCAAGAACACATAAATCCTCGATCGTACATATCGTTCTCGAGGAAGTTATTAATTTCAATAAAGAAGCAATATTTTCCTCTTCTTCGTTGGCAGTGCCCAACATTACGAGATTTTCTGTCGAAAATCGCCGGCAATCGCTACACTATTATCACGCTTTCTCTTCACTATGCAAGTATGTGGTAAGGCGAGAGAGGAAAAGCAGGGTTTGCAATCCCTGAGACTCTTCGGTAACCGCGACTGGTCCTTTTTCGCTCATCGTTCCATCCTGGCCAACCACCCGGCCATTCCCTTCTCGGTAGTCTTTCCATCGGGGAATAAGGCTCTGTCGCGTCTGCAGCCACCCCAGCCGCTGCCCACAGCACTCGCGCGCTCTGACGTCCGGGCGACGGCTTGTAATCTCGTGAGCGCAGCCGCCGCCGCCCCGCCGCCGCCCCGCCCCCGCCACCGCCCCCGCCACCTCCGCCACCGCCACCGCCACCTCCGCCACCGCCACCTCCGCCACCGCCACCTCCGCCACCGCCACCTCCGCCACCGTCCCCGCCACCGCCACTATAGTAGCCTTTGCCCATTCGCATGGAGACCTTTCCCATTTTTGTCGCCTCGGCGCCAACGCGCTGCGCTGACGTGCTCTTCAATGCTCTGGGCCTTCGTCCTCAATTACACCTCTTGCTCTTCACCACTCTTCGGTGCGATCTCTGGGCTCTTGGCTGCTAGCTTGAACATTTCTTACCAACTTCTCTCTACAATTCCTACATTTTTCTCCTCGTCGTCTTCATTGTTCCGGGTCTTTCTTAATTCACGTGTCCTACTCTTCGCTACTCCTTAGTGCGATCTCTGGGTCTGCTAGTTTCAAGAGTATTTCTCTTCAACTTCTTCACGCACCATTTAACTCCTGCTCTTTTCTCCTCGTCCTTTTCATTCTTCCCGGTCTTTTTCTTCATTTACACTTCCTACTCTTCAGTATGCTTTTGTGCGATCTCTGGGTCTCCAAAGCGTTTCTCATCAACCTCTTAAAACACAAATCGTACTTCTTTCCTTTGACTTTCCGACTGCACGTCGTATGAAATCCAACCATATGAAGTTGTGGTGGCATCCATAATCCATGTAACCAAGTATACGAGTTCCAATCCTATGCAAGGCTTGGGAAAGTGGAATTTTGTTGCCCATGTTCGGTCAGGCGTAATTTACTGATAAACCCACAAGATTCGACGGAAACTAAGTCAATCGCGCATAAACAATTTATGAATGCGGAGAAATTTCGTGATAACGTTTATATTTGATTTGGTTCCTGAGAAGACAACTGCTACATCGGTGATGGAGAATTAGCGAATGCATTGTAGTAGCAAGGATTTCTCACGAGTATTATACGGACAAAATTATTATTATAAAGCCCAAAAAGTATTTTCCACTACGAGTCTCTATTGTAAATTCTTGTGAGGAATCTTACCGCTTCCATTCATTTTAGAGGCCTCGTTGCCTTCTTTCCAGTGATACATTTTCTAATTCGTACCTGATAATTTCTTTCCCATTTTCTTATCCATTGCGTGAAGGGGAAACAGAACAGAATGACTGTGGTTTTGCAACTTACTTTATTGCTGGCACTCCCTCGCGACAGTCTAATAAGCAACGCAGCGCACTGAAATGCTTTAATTACATTGCAGTTGATAAATGAGCATGAAGATGGAAGATATACGTAATAAGAGGAAATGGTAAACGGAAACCTGATTTCCAATGAGGATTCCTCAGAATTTTGAACCAAGGGGTGCAGCATGGGAAGACAAGCACGCTCCCGCTACAGTACGGGACCGTTACATAGTATTGTCGCCGTCTCCAGCGTCTCAATTGATTTTTGATTGATTGATTTTTTTTACGTTTCCGTGCGCGCTGCTTTCAGCTACATTAGTCATTAGTTCCGTATGTAGTGATGTTTTTTCTGGAAATGGCGGTGATCTTCCCGCGGGATGGCGGATCTGGCGCCGACCTATCGTCGGCCAGTGGGTTTCTCCTAACCAGAACTCTCCCAGCGGGGCACCGAACAAGCTGCGACAAACTCTAAGCTCCCGATCGGTCTCCCGGAGTATGTGATAGTGTAGTGCATGTTAGTGTGTGTGTGTGTGTGTGTGTGTAAGGTAAGAGGAGAGGACAAGGAAGAGGAAGGACAGATCGCGCGCGGTCCGTGGCCCGTTTGGTAGGGTACTGCTCCGGCATTCGCCTGGTGTTGATCGGAGAAACCACGGAAAACTACCGATCAGAGCAGCCGGCCGCTGAATTCTCCTCCAGACAGCGACTGAATTCGACCTAGCTGAAAAAGCTAGTGTCGAAAATCCTGCTGCCATCAGGACTGAACCTAGAACCTCCGGTCAGAGGCGCTGCACCTGTGTTTCAAGCAATTGTTGTTTCTTATAGTTTTTTCTGTCGTGTTTTAGTGTTGAATCGCATGCTGCGTCATCCCTTGCTCTCACCTCCTTTCCCTGTCCTCCCAAGTTTCTCGTTCGTGCATCCGCTGCTCCATCGCGGAGTGGCGCCTCGTGCCCTTTTCGCCTCCGCCAGGCGATGCGAGACGAAGCGAGGCGAGGCGCCGCGCCGCGGCGGTGGAGGCTCGTGGACAATCACATTACGCGGCCGCTGCGCCCGCCCCCCCCCTCGCCGCCCTCGCGGGCTGGTTTTGCATTCAGCGCGCGCCCTCCTCTGCCGCCCCGTGCGGGGCCCCATAGGTCGGTCGTAGCGCTGGTGCCCGCGCGCTTTCGATCGTGTGGGCTGTTTTCCCGTGACAGTCGTCGCCGTCATTCGCTGGGTGTCGGACTTCCCTGCCGTCTCCATTGTCTCCATCAGCTTTTTTACCACAGTCTCCGTCCACCGCGTTGCCTTTGTCGCCAGTTACGGCCCAATCCGTGTCTAACGACCCTTCCACCGTATTTCCTCGATCGCGTCCATCACCGTGGTCGCCTCCACTACCCTCGTCGTTCACGTCACTCCCTCAGGTTGGGTTCTCTTCACCTCCTGCGCGGGTTTCGCCGTCGTCCTCGGCGGCCCCGCCATTCCCTTCCCTCCCGTTCCCCCGTCAGCCTTTAATCACCTCATTGCCCCGCCCACCCCCTACCCGACGTCTGTTCACTTAGCCCCTGTCACCGGGAGCGGTAGCTCAGTGCATCGACTGATGTCACTGCAGCGCCTCTGACGGGAGGTCCTAGGTTCCCACTCCCCACGCGGCCGGCTGCTCTGATCGGTAGTTTTCCGTGGTTTCTGCGATCAACACCAGGCGAATGCCGGAGCAGTACCCTACCAAACGGGCCAGGGACCGCGCGCGATCTGTCCATCCTCTTCCTTGTCCTATCCTCTCCCCTTACACACACACTTACACTAACATGCACTACACAACCACACATTCCCGGAGACCGGTCGGGAGCTTAGAGCTTGTCCCGGCTGAGGCGGTGCCCCGCTGGTGGAAGAGTCCTGGTCAGGGGGAAACCCCACTAGCCGACGGTAGGTCGGCGCCGGATCTCGCCATCCAGCTGGGAAAGACCACCGCCATCTCCCGAGAAACAAACATGCAGTACACTAACGGGACTAATGACCAAAGCAGTTGACGCGCCCGGAAACACGGAAAAACAAACCAAAGCAAACTTAGCCCCTGTCACCCGTGTAGCCTTTCCCTCTCGACTGCGTTGCCCACCACGAGCCCCTCGCCGTCTCTCGCTCCTCCTCGTCCGTCACCGACGCGTCCATTTCTTGTCCAGATCGGAAGGTCCTCGGTCTCTCCGTCTCTTTCCCCCTCCCACTGCATCCCCACTCTGGTGCGCAGGGCGGCGCGGGCGCGGAAGTTGGTGTAATCGGATCAAAGGCGCCGCCTCGGGCTCCGAATCGCAGCGCTGGCCCGCCGCCGGACGCCGCCCCGCGCCGCGCCGCGCCGCGCCGCGCCGGCCTCCCAGAGCGGACGGGAAGGCTCCGCCCCGCCGATTGACCCTTTCAGTCGAGACGACATCTTTTTACGACGCATTGTCCACCGGGAACTTTTGTCTGGTTTTGTGTTAGAACGCTTCTTTGCGTTTATTGTAGTTGTATAATCACTTCTGGCCTCGGTCTGAGTCTGCTTCGCTTCTACTATGGGTGAGTTGCTGTGGAGACATCGCCGTTTTTCTCTTTCCGGTAATATTCTCAAACTGGCAGTAAATAGAAGTAATATCCAGAGATATTTAGCTTGAACAATTACCCAAAACGTACACTGTCGTATTATTCGATATAAAATAATCGTGTTATTCGATTAAACATACACTTCGTGTTATTGAAAATAACTGCAATGAACTGTAAAAAATGCAAGTAATGTTTCTGTTTTGAACATCAAATCATCCTCAATACCGTTTCTAATAATAATTTTTATTATGTAGTGAACTTACGGTGAGTAATATTGAAGGAAGATATAGCATTTTCACGTTAATGTATGTATATTTCAGAGATATTCTTCAAATTTCGTTTTATAATGACACGAATTCGTACACTTTCATTCACACACATAATTTTCTGAGTATATAAACTTTCTGCCTAAAAAAGTTTCTTGATAATCTGTCTTAATTTATATTACTTCTTTAAATCATATGTATACTTTTATTATATGTACACTTTTTGGTAAATAGATGTTAACTCATAATGGAAAGTATTATAATACCATACGAAATGGTTTAATCTTAATTGCACCGAAGCAATGGTAACCAAACAGTTCCCTCTGCCCGATGACACAAGTGTCGCCATTCCCATCTCTTCGGCCGCCTATTCCCCCGCCTATTTGCTTAGGCAAAGCATCACGTGCCCCTGACCATGTGTATTCTTGACGTGTGCGCTGGAGAGATTAGAAAAAGCAAATACGCACACTCAGGGTGTGCAAGTCGAAAACAAAAGGTCCAAACTCCAGTCTGCGCCACCGGGAGATAATCTCATAGCGCGCGGTGCGACCTCACCGTGACTGCTCCACTCCGCTGTCCCTCCCCCACCCCTCACGCTGCGAAAGGCGCTCATTCCTCTGCGCCGTAATTAAACTCATTTGCGCACGTGGCGTCGCGCGGTTGCCCGGCTTTTAGCGTGGCCTGCCTCCGTCCCTTCCCCCTCCCTTGCCGTCAGGCCGCCACGCCCCCTTCCCCGTCCAGACAAGCCACCTCACTCACCGTCGCTCTCGGAGTGGCCGCCTGCCTTGCCCTTAACTGTCCGCCCGCCCGTCCCGCCCCCCCCATCCCTCGTCCACTCCCCGCCCAGACTATCCACCTCCCCTCCTACGCACCGGGAGCGTAGCTCAGTTCATCAACTGATGTCAGTTCAGCGCCTCTGACCAGGAGGTCCTGACGGCGGCAGGATTTTCAACACTAGCTCTTCAGCTAGGTCGAATTCAGTCGCTGTCTGGAGGAGAATTCGTATATGATCCGGGTCCGGCTCCTCTGATCGGTAGTTTTCCGTGGTTTCTCCGATCAACACCAGGCGAATGCCGGAGCAGTACCCTACCAAACAGGCCACGGACGCGCGCGATCTGTCCTTCCTCTTCCCTGTCCTATCCTCCCTCACACACACACACACTAACATGCACTACAATACCACACCCTCCGGAAGACCGGTCGGGAGCTTCGAGCTTGTCCCGGCAGGGGTAGTGCCCCGCTGGTTGAAGAGTCCTGGTTAGGGGGAAACCCCACTAGCCGACGGTAGGTCGGTGCCGGATATCGCCATCCAGCGGGGGAAGACCACCGCCATCTCCCGAGAAAATTTAAATGCAAAATCCGTGTGATAATTTTTGTGTAGGGCATGCCCTATACTAACGGGACTAATGACCAAAGGAGTTGACGCGCCCGGAAACACGAAAAAAATCAATCAATTAATCAATCAATCCAATAATTGTGATCCATTTCATACGTTGTTTACTCTTTCATCAATACATTATCAAGTATAATCAGATTTGTTTTCCGTTCTGGAATGCTTCTAAAGCATCGTAATTATTGGAATATTTGACCAATTTGTACGTTTAAATAGATCAATTGAAACTGTAATGCAGAATCATTGAGAAAGTGTTGTGAAACTACACGTAGTTTATGTCAGTTTTGTAATGCAAATAAACTACTTACCCACAGGAATTAAGTTGTTACGGGTTGCATTTTTTAATCGTTTCATTGTATTTTTCAAATTATATTATGTTTTTCATTACTCTGAAATAGGTTGCGCACATCGGTAAGTGCGAATTTACCGCACAGTCTCTAAAGACTTGCCTTTTCGGAACGAATCCTACGACTAAAATGACGGCAGTATTTCATAAAATCAAAATCACCTTACTCAGCAGCACAAACGAAAGGAGAAACTACATCAGTACTTCTCATTAAATGACAGGAGAGGTAATTCAACTCGAATATTCTTGGAACTCGTCCTTTAACTCTTCATAACACTTCACAGTTTTTAGGGGTTGCAAGAATTGGAACTAATAATATAATAATAATAATAATAATAATAATAATAATAATAATAATAATAATAATAATAATAATAATGACTTTATTTATGTGGGGGAGACTCGGCCATCAGGCCCGCTCTTCCGCCTAACCACGTAATACATAAATTTATAAATAAGAATTGAATTAAGAGATACATTTAGTAAATAAAAACAAGTAAATAATAATACTTAGTAATAAGTAAATAATACAACTTACAGATGTCATGCCCGTGGGCTCACAAACGCAACAAAAATACAACGTCCCAGCATTTGCCTTAAGCGACCGGGGAAAACCAGGGAAAACAAAGGAAGTGTGCATGCTCTTCAACATTGAGCAACAAAAAAATATATTTAAGATAATTTTAAAAACAAACAAACATTACTGACTCTGGAAAACTCTAAAGTTTTGCCCGAAAATATAAATTTGAGAGATATTAATTTAGCAATGCGTATCAAATGTTGAAAAAAATCTCAAATACATTCATGAATCATAAAAGCAATATGAGAATGCACACAACCACCTGCCAGGACGACGGCTTAGGCCGATTTTAGATTTCAACATCATGTACCAAGGGAAAAGACGCATTCAGTCAGAGCCATGACAAATTTAGACAATAATGAGTTTGAAAATACTGGTAGATAACACAAAAACCTTCTAACCTAAAATATACTTAATTTAGACTAATTATACTATTGTTAATTAAATTAAGAACTAACTTAAGAAAACAAAGAAAAGAACAAAACTTTTAAAAAAGCCCTATAAAATTTACATTTAACTTACAATTTTGAACTCACTTAAGAACTAATTAGGAAATACAAGAAATGGAGAAAACTGTTAAAAAGCGATATAAAGAATTACATTTACCTTACCATTCTCAACACATTTAGTACACACTTTCCCATCATACAATATTAGCTCAGAAAAATAGTATTTAAATGTTTTTTGAATGATCGCAGAGTTTTACATTTCCTAACATTTACTGGAAGTCTATTCCACTTTTAGTCGTTGCTACTAAGTAAGATTTATTGTAAAAGTTAGTGTTCCTTTTAGGAATCTTGCATAGCAAAGATTTCTCGAATCTTCTTGTTTTAAGATAAGAAATTTTATGAGAGAGGTAAGTAGGTACACCCGTATTTAATATTTTGTAGAAAAGGCACAAACTATGAAACATGCGTCGGGCTTTCAAGTTTAGTATGTTATTAGCTTTGTAGTATCCCGATATGTGATCATACTTTCTGATATTATATTGAAACCTAACACATGCATTTTGAACTCTTTGGAGAGCGTCAGCAGTTGATTTCTTTGCGTTACCGTACACAACGTCACCGTAATCAAGCAGAGGGAGTAAGAGGGATTTTACTAGTAGTTCTTTGGTTTGGGGTGGAAGGCATTTGTAAGCACATTTGAGTGAGTACATTGAAGCATACACTTTGCGGCAAGTTTCCCGAACATGAGGTTCCCAATTTAGGAATTTGTCTATGGTCAGACCGAGATTTTTAACTTGTGAACATAGGGGAACAGTAGTGTTATCCAGTACGATATGAGGAATATTTAGATTTTTAAGTGCTTTATGTGACCAACAAGAGCCAATTATAATTGATTGAGATTTTAATGGATTTAGCTTAAGGCCGTTTCTCAGTGACCATTCATGTAAAGAGGCTAAATCCTGATTTGTTTTACTAATTAACTGAGCCACTTCAGAAGGTTTCCCACTGACGTAGATCTGTAGGTCACCTGCGTACATATGATGATTGCATCTTGATAGTACTGACGGTATATCATTTACATAGATAAGGAAGAAAAGTGGACCAAGTACGGAGCCCTGTGGCACTCCACGTGAAACTGATTTAGGTGAAGAGAAAGTGTTTTCTACAACTACGACCTGTTGTCTATTACTAAAATAACTTGAAATCCACGATAAGGTAGAATCAGAAAAACTGAGACATTTACATTTTGCCAGAAGCACGTCATGGTCTACTGAATCGAAGGCCTTGCTAAAATCTAAAAGCGTTAGCGTTGTTATATTGCCTTCATCCAGAGATTGACGAATGTCTTCGATGACTCGTAGCAAAGCCGTTTGCGTACTTCTACCCTCCTAAAACCAGATTGAAAATTATTTAGAGCATCATTTATGGTGAGATACTTGTTTATTTGTTGACGTACAACTTTTTCGAGGACTTTGATAATGTTGGTAATATGCTGATAGGTCGATAATCACAAGATTTAACGAATTTAAACATTTCGGGAGGGACGAATGTGCTAGTTTCCACAATTGGGAAAATATCCGGTTGTTAAAGAAAAATTTATTATGTGAGTAAGCGCTGGAAGAGCGTCTTTTAAAACCAATTTTAATTGCTTTGCCGTTATATCATCCGAGCCTTTTGAATTTGATTTGAGTGCCTTCACTATTTTTCGACTTCTTGGCAGTCAACATTGTTGAAATAGAAACTATTGTCACAGCGAGGTACATGTGGGTTCCAGAGAGTGAAGTGTCTTTCTTTAATAATAGGGTCTATGTTATGTGTAGCGGAAGCATAATAGTCATTTAGATCATCTAGGGGAATTTCTAATGAACTGTCATTTGAGTTACGTTTGCAAATTCCTAAGTTTTTCAAAGTGTTCCATACTCCCTTCGTACTGGAATTTGTTTGGAAAAGATTATGATAATAACGAATCTTAGCGTTTCTGATTTGTTGTTTTACGAAATTTCTAAGTTTTTTATACTCCTTTTCATTTTCATCGGTTTTAGTAACTTTAAAACGGCTATATGCGGAATTTCTAACTTTCATATGAACTTTTATCTCATTTGTAAGCCATGGAGCAGCAGGCCGCGTGACACGAGAAGTTTTCCATGGAGCGTGCTTGTTAAAAAGATTCGTTATGATTTCATTGAACATATTTACTTTCGAGTCTAATGAGTATTGTTGATAAACTTGGTGCCAAGGTGCATGTTCACTGTCTACTTGAAATGCTGTAAAATCTAAGTTTTTTTAATCACGGTAATTGATTGTTTTGTTTTTGTATTTAGTACATTTAACCGAATATACAACAAAGAGTAAATCATGGTTTGAAATACCCGGAACAGGAACTTGACCATGTAATAATACTTTGGAAATATCTGAGACAATCAAGTGATCAATCCACGATTCTGCTTTAGATGAGTTATGAGTAGATTCAATTTAATATTTGCAAATTATACGAATTAAAAGTATGAATAAAGTTAGTAGATTTTGTGATGGGATTTTTAAGTCGCAATTAAAATCCCCATTATAATAATATCTTGATACTTATCTGTGAATTCTGAAAGTGAATCCTTAATTCTGACAGCCGTCCCGTATTTGGAGGCCAATATACAACCCGACAAGTAGATGTTTTCCCCAATCACCATATCAACAAACATGTATTCCAAGTTCGGTGAATTACTAGTAGATGTTTTTATTATTTTACAATTTATATCATCACGCACAAACATAGCAACACCCCCACCGTATTTCTCTTTTAAATTAATTTTTATTATATTTCTATCGTTTCGTATGAGTTTATATAGGATCGACACAAGATCAGACTCTTTCCGAGTAGTACGACTGATGTAATTGCAAGACGTGATTGAATGTTTTAATTATTACATAAATACAGCTAATCGTGTGAAACTATCTTTATTCTCCGGGCACTCTTTAGATTAAATCGTTTACGATTATTTTTTCACTGATATCGCTCAGTAGTTGACGCGCCAGGAATTACTAACCACCAACCAACCAACCAACCAACCAAACAAACAACTATCCACTGATAATGGAACAAGGGCTTTTTCGTAAAACTTTAAATAACTCGCGCGGGTCCTTTTCGCACCATGCATACTTTTCAACGTAACCACACGAATTGGCGAATATCAGTGCCAATGCTGTGTTGTTTGAAGCCGACAAAATGTTCTATTCGACCGAGTTTGGTCTTCATTTAGACTTCATTGACAGAGCAAAACACTTTTCGGTTGTTCCTCAATTTACCCCTCAGTAAGCTGAGCCAATAATTCTTTCTTTTTCTGTCTCTGTCTCTGTCTGTCTGTCTGTCTCTCTCTCTGTCCTCTCTCTCTCTCTCGCTCATGATAAGCATGTCTAATGTTACGATTAACGCAAGTACTCACTGTTATATGCTACTATATTTGTAATATATCTGAAAGGTATGCAATCATAGCTCCACTTTTATGAAAATTTGGATAATTGCTTCTTCCAATACTTTAAATATTTACGTGGTAATAGTTATTTACGATATAAGTGTCGTAAAGCACCTAATTACAATACGAGATTGGAAAATTACAAACGAGGCCGTTAGGCCGAGTTTGTTAACCAGTTGAGTATTGTACGATATTCGTGTCATACATCTTATTACAACGTTTTATCCACTTTGTAAAAATTTTGTTAGATTTAATGTGAATTTTTGTTCTACGCCTTTAATTAGTATTCACATTTTTTTCTCCCAGAAGTGTCGACAATGTTCTCAACAAACAGAACAATTGAAACCCACTTGGAGTATACTTTTCGACATGAGTGAGTATAGTTTTGATTTGGAAATAGAAATAGTAGCAAATGCTGCTTTAGAAACATTGTTACCCAATAAATCAAGAAAGAAACTTGAGCGTGAGTGTTTAATTTTTAAAGATTGGTGTGGTAAGTCAGAGAAGGAGAAACCAAGTAGTCTTTGGTCCCACTACTCTATGTTAAAGTACACTATCACTTAATGACAACGTTGATATCAAATGTAAAGTGAAACTTCGCGGCTCTAATTCATGTCTTCTTGGCTGTCCGGGTAACGCCACGTCATTGACTGAGAGGCCGACGTTTCGCCTGTCATGTCGCAGTCTTCTCAGGACAGTGGCGCCGCGGTGCTGCGACACTGGTATTATATACTGGACAACCAAGAAAACGTTGATATCAGTAAGTTTTCTCAGTTATTAGCGTTTTAAAGGGAAAAGTGAATACAAGACGAAGAAGTCCAAAATATTTTCAAAGAAGATGGTTAAGTACGTCGTTACTCTACTGCCTAGTGTGGTAATAAAGTACATTAACACACTCTAGGGCGGTAAAGTACTTCTTTACAAAACTGATTATAATGGCATAATGTTTGTCTTTACCTGACCAAAATGAATAAATGATATAATCAGCATTCATATTTTTCCACTAAAGTTTTCTGAATGTTAGTAAATTTAATTGTTTTTATTGGTAAATAGAGATCATTACGTTTCATTTATTTTAAATCTTGGAAAATAAACATAATGCGCCTTCCTCCGGTGTCCATGAAATGTTAATGCATTTGGACTGTATAAATGTAAACAACCTGTAACAAGCATTGTGCCGCAGCCTCCGGTCAATGACCCCAGCTCGATCAGGTTTTCGTCCAGTTTCCTGATCCATTGAGCAAATGCTGAGATGGCCTGTTTTGCGTCTGGACATAAATTAAAATATAAATGTAACTTCATTATCTGTGCACGTCTCTAGAATTCGGTGGGAAATATAGTTATTCAAATGATCGTTTCCATGTTGTCGCGCAGAAGTATTTATTCCTTGACGAAGGACATGCTGGATAAAAGACCAAAATGTATTGCTGATTTATCCTGTGAAATAGATTTTATTACGTCGGAGCTGTTCTTTTTTCTTTTCTTCTGTATTCAAAATTCAAGTATTTTATAGCTTAGTGTAGGATCACAGAATTTTGAAAAGTCCACAGAACTCACTTCTCTCCTTAGCACGTCATACACAGTTTTTAACTTTTGACGTAAATAAATAAATAAGTTCATGTTTGATTTTTGCTTGATATATTGGAAATTAAGAAAATTCTTCATTCCAGTAACTTCTCGGTACGGATTTAATTAACCAATTAAAACGAATTGTGGGAAATTAAACAAATTTGATTTGTTCGTTTAACATATGATTTTTTCTTTGTTTACGTTCTTCCACTGGATCCCCTTGTGATATACTTCCTTTCATTGCTCTGAAGTATGGTTGCTGCGACATTTAAGGTGAAGATAATTGACATGGGTGCACTATTATCTGCGCTGTAAAGATAAAAATCTTCATTTCACTTCTAGGTAAACTGGCTGAAGTAGCCCCAGGTTGCTCGGCCCAGGTTTGAAAACGTATTACAACCATCTATTATGCAAAAAATGGCATTATTATGGGGTAAATAAAAGTAATTTTATTTACATTCCAGCCACGACCCGCTCTGACCCGCCCAGCGTACTGTTCGACATTTCTCGTATGTGAAAACATGGTTTTTAACTCCCTTACCTCCACATATTCATAAAAGAAATATATGTTTACGGAACGTTTTATAATTTGGAATACTTAATGACTGAATTCGATACTGCAGAACACATCCTTATCGCGAAGTGAGTCCCAAAAGACCTGCACCCGAAAAATGGAATTAAGGTTCCAAAGGATCTCATTTTATAGATTACGGAGTGCAAAACATAACTCCTGGCGTTTGACATGACATCCATAGTTGAAGGTTCCAGAACACATCACATGTGAAGACAATTAACGGACCGTGTATTCCGGGTTGAATTTGGGTATGCAGTATTTAGGCTTGTTGTTTTCCAAAACATTTATGGATTTTAGAGATGAAAGCATGTTGAACTATTTCAAGTTATGATGTTTCAATACGGAAAATTTCATTGAAAACGTATTTTCGGTTGAAAAGGTTTTGCTGAACAGTTAGGTATACATTAATTCTTAAATATGTTGAAGATTGAAACATTACATCTCCAGAAGGTGAAAGTCACGTATTTATCGTACTTATTGCTGATAAAAGCCTAGTTGTCCTGGCAACTTAAGGTACCATTTATCGCACTTATTGCCCAGTTGTCTTGACAACTTAAGGTACCATTTATTGCACTTATCGTCAAGTTGCCCTGCAAATTTAAAGGTACCATTTATCGCACTTATTGCCGTTGGCCTGGCAACTTTTTCTACTTCTCTTGGTATCAACCGAGAGCTGCTCTGACCAGTCTTGTTGTGTCTGTTGTTGCAGCGGCCTCCAGAAAGCGCCATGCCGTAGCGCCATGACCAGCAAGGCAGCAGCTGGACAACCTCGAGGGCTCGAGCGCGGGCGGCGGCAGCGTCGGCGTCGCGGGCGGCGGGCGGCGGCGCGGGCGGCGGGAGCGCGGACGCCATCTCGCAGCTGTTCGCCAGGTCGCCGCGCGACGTCAACCTGAACCCGGTGGTGTCGCCCGACGGCTGCATCGACGGCGGCGGCGGCGGCTGCAGCGGCAGCGGCGGCTGCCGCGACGACGGCGGCGGGGTGCGCGGGGCGGGGCGGCGGAGGCGGCGCCTGCAGCGACGACGATGGCCGCAACGACAACGTGGTGGTGGCGGGAGCGGGCGGCGGCGTGGGCGCGGGCGCGGGGCTCGCCGGCCGGGGCGCCCTGGGGCTCGCCTCGCTGGTGATGGAGCCGTCCGCCAACAGCAGCGGCAGCGACTCTGACAGGTCAGTCGTCGCCTGGGCAGACCTCTCTGCAGTTTCGCCCGCCCCCGTCCCACGACGTTCCTAACATCATTCACGACTGTTTCGTTTTTCATGCGTTTCCAACTAAGTCACTAACTCTCCTCTGCAGCCGTCGGTGTACTAACTTTCTTACATCGGAATGATTTTTCAAAGTCTGTTTGCAATAAACATCAAAGAACTCTCCATGTTCTATTGCAAGTTCTTCCCAAAAAAGGGCCGCTTCAAGGAAAACGGATAAATTAATTTTGCACACCTTTCGCGGAAAACTGAAAGTAACCACAAATATTTATCAGGTCAAAAGTGATTACTTTTCTGGTATTTTCAAATATGACAGTATTATTAATGGGTTGCGAAATCTCTAACTGCTAATAAAACTTTTTGTTTTTATATGAATGCTAAAATAATCTTAAATTATATCACAAAATTTTCTTTAAACTTCGAATTAATTAAATTCACTCGTTAGTTGTTATTACAATATGCCGTGATGACAATTGTTTTTCCGTCTTTTTCATCTCATTTACAAATATTTGAAGTATTTACTCAGCGCTTTGCAAATTCACCTGTACATTGGCAACTTTATAGTTGTAACTCATGAGCGTAGTACGAAAATGTTCATTCTCTTACTTTGGCATTTCGTAATGCCGAAGGTCTGCATAAATGGCGACGAATATTCGTTTTTCTCCGTTCATTATTTCAGTGACTCCCCTGTCAGTTGCATCGTGTATTGGATTTGGCACAGAAATCTTTGTGCCCTCGCCCGCACCTTCTCGCAGTCCGTAAGCGATTGAGCGCATCGCGCGGGTCATCATCCTAATTGCCCTCCGGGAGCGAAGTGGGCCGGCGCTGATGAGCGCCTCGGCGCCGCGCGCGCGCCCTCGACGCTCTCGAAACCATGGACGCTGCGCTGCCAGCCTTGCCCGCCCCGCCCCCGAGGCCGCCCGCACAAAACGTGCTTCTCCGTCCAGTCTGCATTTACGCAGCCTACCCATTCCCTCCCTCTGCGGCCATTTCGCTTGAGTTGCCGGCATAGTACTGATGAGTTTACACAGCATTGTAGGCTTTCACGCCCGGAGTCAATATGAGTGAAAGTTTCCGGGCCACGTCTGCGGTGGCTGACAGTTAGTCGCTAGCCAGCCGCCGACCCGGAGACTACCCCGACGACGCTGCCGCCACTGAAGATGTCCACCGCAGATGTGAACGAAACGTTTGGCTCTTCAATGCCAACTGAACCACAGCCTACCAGCCCGGAAACTTTCACTCATACTGATGAGTTTGTTATGTTTTTTTCCCATTTATTTCCAAAATTCTTGTTTTTCAAATTTTGATTGAAGAATATTGTAAAGAACATCGATGTAGGCATAAATCTTTGAGAATACTAGTAGAATGAATATTGTTTGAAATTCACTAAGGAAATGCTAGTATCCATGGGCAAGAACAACAGTTTCACTTTCTCATGCGGAGTAGTTGTCAACAATATTTTGAAAAAAGTGTACTAACACATTACCATTTTCTTTTCCAATTCAGGAAGTAAAATTCCAAAGTATTGGTGCATTTCTTGGATTTTTTTTCTTGCAGTGATCATTAAGAGCATTGGTACGTTTCATAGATATTGATGAAGAAATAAGAAAGGAAAAAAAATTAACACATTCAAAAAAAAAAGAAGTTTAAAAGAAAATGCGACACACTCTTATATTCATAGCTGACTGAAACAATAGATTTAGAACATGACTTAAAGAATGAAGCAAAAGAGCTCTTGGATATTTTTCTTGCACTTCAGCTTTTAGACCATTTGATTCACCAGCCAGCACTTGTGCTCCATCATGTCTGAGCAACCACATTTTCACCTGATATCATAGAATTTTACTATTTCTTCCACATGATTAAATAAGACATTGGCGGATTTGTCTGCGCTCACATAAAATGATATATATGTTTCCAGAATTTCTACTGCTTTTCCTAACAACTAACCATAAGAAAAGTAGTCAATTGTGATTTGTTACTTACAATAGATGTTTCCTCTAAAATACAAGTACTCCATGGAAACGTATTTAATACATTTACTCAGAGGCGGGTTTTCAGATCTTTTATGGGGGGGGGCAAAGGGTCACCCTATATACCATAGTAAAAAGTTCCCCTAAATCAAATGTCATTGAGTAGTTACACTATAATTAACATAAAAAAGGTTTCTTGGGCCCAGTACCACCAACCACACCCCTCTACAGCCAGACACTTTTTTTTTTTTCCGTTTTTTGTCAACTTAACACTATTTTATCTGACTGAAAAAAATATGAAAAATAAGAAAATTATTTATACTCAGAAATATATTCTTAGTTTCTCGTATACATTCGTTTATACTGAGTACATACATACATACATTCGTTTATACATACGTTTATATGCAGTATAGAGAAAGTTACGTAATGCTGCGGAAAATCGCTTTCAAAAATTCAAGAAAATACTTGTTTTGGGGTCCTCAATACCAAAAAAGTGTTTTTTTTATCGGCCTTTTTTTTTTTTTCTTTAGGCCGTCCGTCCGTTCGCCTGCTTGTTTGTGGACACAACTATCGCCTAAACCATAGTAGTCGGATTATTTTCCAAAATGGATATTCCCCGGTCGACCTGGCTTGACTTTCTTAAAAACTTGGGAGTATGTTACAAGAAACCCCCCGGACAATTTCTAAATTTTCTCAAAAATGGCTCCAAATGTTTTCTTTAAATTTCTTTTAAAAATAGAGTAAAATACGCATATAATGGTCGTATAGGTCTGATTGTCACAGACCCTGAATTTTTGAAAATTGCAAAATTTTGAATATTTTGGCGTCTTCACAAAATTGAAGATAGCGATTTTACTTTGAAATGAAATTTGTGTCCATAATTATTTCTTTCATGATGGTCTGGTACATTTTTTAAAAAATTTAGTCGTTTTTGCACAATATTGGGTGCAATATTTGCAATTTTAAAAAATTACAAAAACCAGATCAGAAGTAGCATTTGGTGTTATCTTTGATGAGCCTAGTTGGACTTTCATACCTTCCACTTCTTAACTTCATTAATAAGAACCTAGCTTGCTGTATTGAGTTCACCAATTTCATGACTACTTAACTATTGTAGTCTTTAAATCAAGATTTCATTTCTCTCTCAGAAAGCAGTTGAATTTCATTCAGCATTTAATTTTCTTCTCAGCCAGACTCAAAACTCAACAGTTCATAATACAGTACATGTTGGACAGAATTTTTAGATGAGAGTGAGAAATGTCTGATAAGAGCGGTATTAATGTGATAGTGATGATAATTGTTTTCAAGATGATTTGGTAATGAGTATGTTTTGCGTGAATAAATGAGGGGGCTATTCTAGAAGAATGTTAATTATAATGTAAAGCATATGTGTTGAAATCTCTTGCTCTTATTTTTCATTTGAATGTATATTTATTCACATTGTCTGCAGCTCATCACCTGACAGTTTAACTGTAGAACGCACTGATAGCAAATCTCCTGGTGGAAATGTATCTCCAATTGCCCTGTACAAACTTGTAGTGCCTTTATTACGTTGTGAAACTGCTGATGTGCGAGATGCTGCTGTCCAAGCTTTAGGAAAAGTAAATCCTGATGCTCTTAAGTAAGTATCCTTTTTTTATTAAATAAATGGAGTACTAAAATAAAATTTCACCTAATTTTTGGGAAAGAAAGATCACTTTAGATAATATTGTATTTATATGAATTTGAGAGAGGAGTGGTGTAACAGACTGTCATGGTCTGTGGGAGTGGGCAGGCATGTGGGAGAGCAATGCATATGTGTAAGTTGTGTTTACGCATATTTGCTTTGTAGACAACCATGCTGAGGTGGGGATGCGTGCATGTATAGGTGTGAGTGAGTGGAGGAGTGTGTGCATGCCTACACATGCAGTGAGTGTGTGGATACATATGTACACAGAACAAATCTTCTCTTCCCTGTTTAGAAGAAAATTGTTTTGTTTAAATTTAATGTCAAAACCATTAAAAAATGTGTGATGTACTTTGGGGTGAAGTGTAGTCTGTGCGTGTTTTCTGAAATTCTGAAATCCCTACCCTAACCCATGTAGAAGTTGAATTCTGAATACAGATAAAATGAACATTTTTGGCCAGAATTGATAAGGAAAAAATGACTCCATTTTAATAAAAACTATTTGCAAAGGCAACTCTGCTGTAGATTTTGACTTATCCTTCTTCGTGACCTTCGCGAGAATCATGAAGGACATCCTGCCGTGAGAACATGGAGAACGATAATTTGAATAACTATATTACCCACAGAGCTCTAAAAGATGTGCACAGGTAGTGAAGTTACATCCAGACCCCAAACAAAGGGTCATCTCGGCATTTGCTCAAAGGATCAGGGAAACTGGACGGAAAACCTGTCTTGAGACCTGCAATGTATTGTCAGCTTTTGGGTCATTTTGAATAATACATTCAAAATCATTGTTAAAGTTAATATTACTTTCCTTTTTATGCTTGGTATAGTCCCTAATTGTATAGAAACAGTTATGCAGCAGAAAAGATTTTACTTGGCACGTAAACTTGTTTACCAAATTTAATCATTTAATGTCATCTGGCAAAGCAGGATGGTAAAATACTGTACATGTATAGTATTTAAAGTTTTTGTACTGGGCTGTTGATACCGACATCTTATGAATGTGATTACTTCATCGATTATCATTCATGTGATTACAACAAGCTCGGTGGAGGCTGACTGAATTTGAAATAATTCTGAATGCATAGCGTAATGAACTTAATTTTGTCTTCAATTCATTTAAATGGATGTTTTTTTGAGATTTGACTGAATTGAGAGACCTCAAAATTTTGTTATCTTAATGTCAATTGCACATCGTTCATTTTCTGTGTGAAAACTGGACAAATAGAAATTGGCTGATACTTGTGAATTTCATTGTTGTTGCCTATTTTGAAGAACGGCTAGATCTTAGATGTTTTGAAAATATCTGGGAAAATTCTGGTGCATAAAGATGCATTAAATATGTGAGTTAACGGGTGTATAATGGCAGGTACACAATACAATATTTCTTCATAGTTTAGGAGATTGATAATTGATAGTGTCTGTGATAATGGATACATATATTTTTTCTGTACATTTTAGTATTATTTTGTGTTACAATTATGTGTATTTTGTAAATCATTTTATATTGTATTTTTGTTTTTCTGACAGAGATCTAATGGAAGAGCTTGTGAATTACATTAGAGAAGCTGTGGATCGTAAACAGGAAAATATGAGAAGGAGAAGGAGGCGGGATGCTTTACGATTGCACTTAGTACGTGTATTAGAATTAATAGCTGAATATGGAACATTTGGAATAAGGTAAATAATGACACACTTTCCCAATTTTATTGTGTAAGTTATAACTGGATAATATGTGATAATTTCCAAGATAATTTTCAATTTAAATAAAGCATGTAGATAATTGAACTTTTTTAAAATTTTCCCCTAAATTATCAGAATCGTTAGCTCATCTTTGTTTCAACGAAGGTGAAAAAATATAAATTTTTTGATTTTAATTTTTTCTAATCTTAATTCAACACACTGAAGTGTTTGAAAAATTCAGAGAAAGCAAGTTGTGAAGACATGCATATGAGAATTTTTTTATAACAATGTGGCAGAATCATCCAATTTCTTTTTTGAGTAATTTCTTTTTATACAAATTCAGTATAGTGCTTAATACAAAACTTTTGTTTTTAATGAAACATATGTTTCTCATAAAAGTTAAGTTACCTTTCTTTTAAACATTATTTCATGATTTTATTGTCCATTGTGTTACCACATTCAAATTTATAAAAAAGAAAATGTTTTTGTCATGTATTTCAATGGATCAGCAGCATATTCACAATTTACAAGCACCTTTAATATTATATATGGTACAGTATTCATGAACATCCACTAATGTACAACATTGAGTAATGAACTGTACCCAAGCACAAACTTCAGAAAGTTCAACAACCCAACTGGGAGTGCTGGCAGTGCTTGACTCATGAAGTCAAGAGTCAAGCTAGTCCCATCATTTTACATCAATTTTTTCAGTTTTATTTTTTAAATGAAAGTACAAATGCTAACATTATTTTTATCTTATTTTTGTGTTTTTAAGCTGTTCAGTATTTTAAAAAGTATAATTACAATTTCTTCATACATTTATCATGTATCTTTTATATTTCCAATAAAGAAATTTATATTATTTTTAAAAACAATTTTTGAATAGTTTTTTAATAAATTTACAATCAAAATAAAAACTTCATAGTAATAAAAAATTGTATTATATTAAAACATTGTACACGGTAGGGGTTGATATGGTGTCCGCTCTGCAAGTGTGTGGCAAGGAAGAGCCGTGACAGTCCCTGCTGTATCCGTGTGGCAACCCTGACACTCCAATGGAGTGTCCCGTTTTGAACTTCGGTGGGGAGCATGAGGATGCATTGCAATCCTCTGTATGGGTTCTAAGTACCGCCGCCTTCTTTCAAAAGGAAGACGAGACATTGTGAAAGCCGAGAAGAAAGAATCATTGATCTAAAGAATTTCTTCTTTGAAGGCTCGGATAAGCGGACTAAACAGCGTTTTGGCCCTGTGGAATGTACTGAGGAAGGTCGTACGTTTAAAAAGCGTCGCCTTTGTGCGTTTGGCCCGCGCTATCGAGTGTTCACTGATCAAAACGGCTCGAACTAGTCTTGTACTGGAACTCCAGGGCGAGTGGGAATCCACGGCGGTGCAGCGCTGTCATCTCCTACTGCCATCTTCGTTCAACCCTGGCACCCCAGTGGGGTGTCCCCTTTTTGGACTTCATGGTGGGTGGGGAGCACGGAGATCAATTACTAATCATTGTATGGATGCTCAACCACCACTCCTGCCCACTTCGCTAGGAAGAGGCGATGTATAGCTTTTTGTTAGAGAAGAGGATAAGCCGAAGAAACCACGGTTTCTTATGTCGTGCGTTGAAGAGAAAAACATTCAGTGTGAGCGAGGTTCGTCTTGCGCGAGAAATAGGAATGATACCATCTCTTTAAAGCGCACCGACGAGCAGATCGAGAAATTTAGCTAAAACTAAGCTGATTGCCGGCCTCCAGGTGGAAGTGACCACTCCACTCTTAACCTCTGTAAGGTAGTAGTCAACCACGATGATTTCGCATCTGACACCGAAGAGGAACTTCTATCCTTCTTTCAGACTCAGGGCGTAACGGAGGTATTTAGGATCAAGTAGAAGGAAAATGGTAGAGAGATCCCCACTTCTACCTTGATCCTGACTTCCAATCTCCCTTCTCTCTTAGGAGTGGTTTTTATAATCTTCAAGTGCGCCAGTATGTGCCAAACCTCCTGCGCTGCATCAAGTGTCAGAGGTTTGGCCATACTCAACAACGATGCATGGCCGAGGGACCTGTTTGCGCAAAGTGCGGAAAATCCACGCACGGTATGGATCCCTGCACATCTCCACTTCGCTGTGTTAACTGAAGGAGACCATGCGGCCAATTACAACAGGTGCCCTACCTATTTGAGGGAGAGGGAGATTCAAAAGATCAGAGTGGCTGAGAAAGTCTCCTTTCCTGAGGCGAAACCGGGATACCGTGCGAAGAACCCCGTAGATCTCAGGCGTTCATTCTCGAGTATTCTGACCAAGACGGTGAAAGCAACAACGATTTGCCAGACTTCACCTGCTAGTCGCCCAGTTGCACACTTCAGTAGCCAGCTGTATCCTGTAAATTTCTCTGAAGAGACATCGCTCCTGCAAGGTGAGAAAACAATTCCCTCCAAGTACAAAAACACCCCAAAAGCTAATCAGACGAAGTTGAAGCCCCAAGAATCCACCCAAGCCCCGCATGAAGTATGATGTCACTTCCGGCCTCTGGGCCTGACCTGGGCTTAAATTGACCGATTCTTCAACCTGACCACCTACTCCTGAATCCCGTGACTCGCTCTAAGCGATCTCCTTTGCCCTAGAGCAGTGCGTTGAGGAGGAGTTTGCCTGGAGGACACCTGCCCCTTCAGGAAGCAGAAGAGAAAAACGGAAAAGGAAAAGAAAAAGTCCCTAACTACCTGTTAAACTCTTAACTACGGTTCTCTTATCGTGGAATCTCAATAGATTTTCTTTCCGTCGGAATGAACTAAAACTTGTCCCGCTTTACGGCTTCACTTTTTTGTTTACAAGAAAACACATCTTATCCCACCACGCCCTTTGTTCTTTTGCGGTTTTATTAATTCGTAGGGGTTGATAAGCGATCACGGCTCCTGCTCACAGCGGAGTCGCTACTTTGGTTCACGACTCGCTGCTGTCTGGAGATGTCCCTGTTTAGACTGACCTTCAAACTGTGTGTGCAGGTATATCTCCCATCCATCACACTCGCTGTATGTAACATCTTTATCTCCGAGGGCAAATGGTGTCAATCAGTGACCTAGGCCTGATAAACCAATTGCCCACATCTTTCTTGATTGTTGATCATGTAAACGCCCACAGCCCTCTTTCGAGTTCTTCCCGTATTTGTCAAAGGGGTGCCGTTTTGGGATGTCGTCGAAACAACTACGAACTAATTGGTTGACACCATCTTACGAAACGGACGCATCTGGTTGTGCTCTTGCTATTTTGTGATTATCTACCATTTTTAGCGATTTGTCTGTGCATAGTGTGTTTTAACTGTGTTCATTACTTGTTGCAGGTTAGCTGAAAATATAATTCCAACCGATTTTTTTGCTATAACCAAGACAAACAAACATTACGAATTGTAAACGGACATTCAAACCTGAACGAACTTCAGATTTACGAGGTAAACATATGTCAAAACATTCACAGCTCTAGCTTATTTTCCAATATTAAATCATCAAAAGGAATTTAATTTTCAAAAGATTTTAGTGTATTTTCTGTGACAAGTGTCGATTCCGTTGTTTTAAACGTTACTAGGACGGTGTATCAAATAGTTTGAATTTGTGTTTCAAATCTTATTCTATATATCGAAGACAAACTTTCTGATAATATCTATTATCTAATTACAGTAAAGTATAATCTACTGATTGTATTAAACAGTTGCAGCTTATGTGAACGAAATTCTACGTAGCCACATTGCCAAATTTCGTAAGTAATAGCTTCAATAGATTTTGTGAGTAGCATACCTTCTCGTTTTTATATTGAATCTTACTTTTTAATTTACTGAATACACATCAATTTTACACTTTTAACATATAAAACTAGGTTCTTGTTGCTCTTATCTTAGTTTTCTTGTATTTATTTCAATTTTTATCATGTACATTAAAACGCATTCGTGACATGGCTACTGCTCGATCTACTCTTTTTACTCTCTACGCTCTCAAAGCCAACCTTCTGAAAGCCTTAACACACGCAAACAATAATTTAGATCAACATATCCGAAGGCTCGATGAGGTCGTTCTCTACACAGACGGTTGGGTACAAGTCGGCAACACCGTGAATAATACCAACCGTGCACACGTGACTGCACAGAACACACAGACACCACTTCCAGTCGCAACTCAACAAAAAATTAGTGTTTTAGATTATGAAACAGATTTTCCTCGTCTTCCTGAACCTCACCACCCTTCTCTACCATCGACAAATTCATGCACAAACCAACGCAAACAGGCTAAGAAGCGTGTCAAAACCAAAACACGCACATCCTAGCTCACTTGAAAACAAAGACATTCCCACTGAGCCTAAAAAGCAGGTACTTAATTTAGCTGACAGTCATGGCCGCCATCTGTCCTCCATTCTCAGTAGGAAGTTAATTCTCCAATTTCAGTCTCATCTATTTAAACCTAATGGGAGGTCTGCAGATGTGACTGCAGATTTGGACACCCACATGAAGACACTGACCAATCAGGACACAGTCATTATCATTGGAGGGCAGAATGACATTAACTGGGGCGGTAACTTTACACCTGAACAACATGTAAACAAATTACAATGTGCTGCCCAAAATACCACACATTGTAGTTCTGATGCCGCCTCTCTGGTACAACAGACCAACACTATGGTGCCGAGATTACACGCAAACCAACACCAAAACTGCAACTGAGAACAAATGCCACTTTTGAAATTAATTTCCTCAGCAAAAACACTTCACCGGGCATGGTCTTCACATGAACCTTGCTGGAAAACATACAGTCGGTAACAGCTTGCACACATCATCAACTCCAGTCCTACACAGTCTCCCACAAAAATCCATCCCTTTCACCTTCCTTACATTCCCCCCACCTTTATTTCGAACCCTGTTGCCCCTTCTTCTGAACCTACTCCCGTTTCTCCCATTCCCACTACCAATTCATCTACACCTGATACCCCATTTTCCTCACAACCTGTCACTGCCGGGACACACTACAACCTTCGACCACACGCTCGAGGTAAAACTGGAGTAAATACAATGGAGCAACTACAGGCAGATGCAGCAGAAAAACATTCGTGCAGGTACTTGGAAAAATAAACATTCTTCACCATAATGTCTAACTCTTCTTCAGATAAAACTGAATTGATCGAGGCAGCTCTACAGAGCGATCTAAATCAAATGGATGTTCTTTGCTTTACAGAACATTGGTTATCTCCTAATGAACTTAGCATTTTCCAAATTCCAAACTTTTACCTTGCAGGCTTTTATTGCAGAGAGAGAGAGAATCGCATAAATGTCCTATGTATGGGGGTTCATGTATTTACGTTAGAAATAATATTGATTCTATCTCCTTGGCGGAATTAAATGTGTATTCCATTGAAAATGTTTTCGAAATTTCTGTTGTACATCTTACTTTACTAAAAGTGATAATACTTTGCGTCTACAGACTTCAAACAAAGAGAGAACTGCAGATTATATTTTGTCTTAGAAAACCTGAGTATAACACTTAAGTCAGCAAGTAATCGCTTGAATCCATTGTTGTATGCGGAGATTTTAACATTGATTTTCTCTGGTCGAATCTTGTGAGAAAGAAAGTTTCAATTTAATTAATTCTTCAATTCAGACATTACAATTAATACCTACAGGGATCACACTAAACTCGAAGAAGGCAATTGATCAAATTATAATTAACAAAACTACTACTCAATATGAAGTTGAAAACACAAGATTTAGGATACAGTAACTACGATGCACAAATTTACCATTATAAGAAATGCGATCACTGACACAATAAAATAACTCTACGTATTGTTTACAAAAGTAAAATAAAATTATCTGATTACTTTATGCAGGAGTCATGGGAAGCGGTTTATAATACTGCTGATACAAAACGACAAATATAATTCTTTTTTCAACTTTCATTACATTTAACACTTGCTTTCCTCTTCAAAAAGAAAAAATAAATATATCACGGAAAAGCAATTTCTGATAACACAAGGGATTAGGATACATCTTGTAAAAACAAGGAATTCTTTTCTTTCATTTCTAAACGTCATAACGTATCTCAGAATTCCTTATCTACTTTAAAAATACAACCATTTAAGAAAAGTCATAAGGCATACAAAATCATGAAAACGATCAGGATATTTTGAACTCAAATAACGAAACAAAGCAATGTGGAATATAATAAAACGTACGACCAATCAACTAGAAACCTTTGTAGAGAATGTTGTTTTAAAATATAACGATATAAATGTGAACGGATCCGGCAACAGGCTAGTCTTTAAATCTCGAATGAGAATTACTGCCGATCTCACTATGCCCGCCACAAAATTCAAAACAGTGATGTCTACCCAAAATTTTAGATATCGATGTTCGTTTCCGAAACTTCTTCCTATGAAATTTCAAAATAATCGGTAAACTAAAAATAAATATTCGTCCGGTTTGATGAATTCGATTCTTTGTTAAAGACCTGTGCGTATGACCTCCGTGAAGTTGGCCCGAAAAATCAGCGATTTCAACCAAACTTGTATATCGTTTGCCTTGCGGGTTTGTCCACCAAAACTTTAGTTTGGCTACCTCCGCACAAAAGCTTACACGCAAAAATGTCGGCAAATCCAGCTGTTCAAAAAAACAACAGATATTTTAAATATTTGTTCATTGTATGCCCAGGTTACTTTTTCCTAATAGCATTTGCGTTTGCCCACCGACAATTTTCGTTTGCCCAGGCAATAGAAATGGAATCTAAAGGCAGAAGCGTTTATTTCACGGGTCTCCAGCTTACGCTTATGCATATAATTCATCATACCACTTACCTGGTAGCTAAGACAGAGAAAACAATTATAATATCTGGCATACTAATTTAATTGTGTATTTTAGTTTCCTAGCGACAATTTTCGTTTGCTCCAGTCACAGAAATGGCAATTAAAGGCAGAAACGTTTATTTTAACGGTGTCTCCGGGCGCTGTTAATATAATCGGTTCGGCTACCACTTCATAATTAAAGGAACAACTATAATATTAAGTATGCTATTTCAGTGCATTTTCGTTTGCCCAGGCACAGAAATGAAATTAAAGGTCTTCGGTGGAAGTCCTCGCGTAGCGCGCTCATATTCGTCACTAAGAAACCAGATGCGTTTCCTCTCAATCTTCTTCGCATGCTGCGTGGTACGTCATAAGGAGCCACCGCTTAATTCTCATTGTGGTTATAAAGATCACTCATCCGCTCAGCCTTGGGCTACGGTAGTAGCGTATGGCTCTGCAGCTCCTTCCACTCTCCGTCCCATCAACAGCATACACCACCTTGGTATCCGCCTCTTCAACAGGTGCGCATCGCACCAGTCGAATTGAATGCCATCTAGCTAAGGCTATTCATCCAAAAATGAAGGCCCTATATCTAGCAGCGACTTATGGTGCCAAAGTGTCAGGGCTCTTTGTGAACTGCTCTATCGCCAAATAATTACCCTCCCTAAATACGAGTCCTCGCATATTCTTCGAACATCTCTACCCAAACCACTTATTGCGAAATATTTGCGGGAACTTAGCGTCGATCTTCCCACTCATGTGGAACCCGAAGTCAATTTCATCTCCTTGGAAACTCCTCCATCCGAATATTGATCTCAGACTATCCATGCTTCCCAAACAAACGACTAGCCCTCTTGTTTACCAGATGCATTTTCAGGACATGAGGATAGCCTATCCAGATCATGTATTCTTATACACAGATGGTTCATCTTGCAACGGCACAGTAGCATGTAGTTTTTACTGTATCAGAGCCACTAAATCATATCGGCTAGCATTCTCAGCAAATATCTTCACTACTGAAATGTATGCAATTCTTGAAGCCCTAAAATTCATCGAGTCAGCGGGTTTACGTCAAAAGTTCTGTTCTGATTCTCTCAGCTTGTAGTGACAAGCTGTCTCCGTCTGTCATCAGATTACCACGCAATCAGTGTTCAAACCTCATCCACGTCTTGTCTTACCACTATGACCTGGTACTGCTGGGTCCCATTATAAATCGGGAAAGGAGATGGCTGATCGGGCGGCGAAATTGGCAACGGAGAGTACCTGTGTTGACATTCCTTTTGTACTATCATCTGATGTTAAAGCTTCTTTAAAACGATCCATCTTTAGCGTGGCAAACAGTGGCACAATAGCACCTATAAACTAAATGCAATAAAGGACTCTGTTAATTCTTGGCGTTCCTTGTCCAGACCTTCTAGGCGCGAGTGGTTATTTTAACCCGTCTTCGTATCGACACCGCCAATTTTCCAGTTTCCTCCTTCGAGGCAAGTCTCCTCCTACCTGGTGATAGATGCAGGACGATCTTTCTGTACACGTCCTCCGCAGTGTTTCGAAATTTGTTGGCAGTCGACATGGTTCGGGCAACTCTCTACGAGAGGTGCTCGAGGATGACGATTCCGCGCTCTCAAAGCTTTTGTTTTTAGAGAAAGTGGAATATATAATTTTATTCGATATATATGCAATAAATATTTTCTGCCCCAAATTTGTTTTTAAAATGTCTTGTTTACCTGATTTTTTTTGCGTACGGATTGTTTTTAGGGTATATATGAGCTAAATTAGCTGGAAAGTTGTAACACAACTTTTAACAAACTTTAATTGATTTTTTAGAAATACATTTTTAGAATTTGACATGGGCGCCAATTGATCAAGTAGTTGAAGCGCCTTAAACCCTATCAATCAATCAATCAACTGGAGTGAACATCAGTCATTATTTTTTGTAAAACTCATTTGAAATTAACATTTAGCGTGAAAATTAGATACTTTCAAGTAATAGATTTTTATTAAAACTTTACCAAGCATATATTTGTACGGAATTGCTGTATAACTTGTCGAGGTGGGTTTGTCCAAGATCTGACGAGGCGATGCATGGAGGGCTCTCAAATATTCCTTTAGCAGTCATTTTTCTTCTCTCCCCGTTGTTAATTTTCGTTCTTTTGGCAAAACTGCCTTGTTTTCTTCGTCTTCTATTTCACTGGGCCTTCAATGCTGAACGCCCACCCATGTGTTTTCAAAAGGCAACTGTGTCGGAGGGAGTGTCTCTCCTGGCGGTTGAGGAGTCTGTTTCTCCACTACTGTCCTTGTTCTACGTCCTGCTTTCCACTTAGGGATACGTTTACGTATTTTGGGGACCATTCCTTGTAGGCTTCAATACTCTTGCTTTTGCCTGGGACTTTTCTAGACCGGCAGTCGGGAGCTAATCCACTCCCGATCAATCAGCTTGGATCAGGTCTTGTACTGGATCTCAGGTGAGCGTAAGATCAGCACAGGGGGTGGCAGCGCTGTGTTATTCCCCACTGTATCTCCGGGTGGCAACCCGGCACTGGATGAAGTGTCCCCTTGGGCTCCGTGCTGTGGGGACCACGGGGATGAATCTGATATCCTCTTACTTGGATAAAACCTGATTCTCTGCCCTCTTCCATAAGGGAAGAGAAGATTGTTATGAAACAGCACCACAGTTTTTTCTCAAGTTTTTAATAAGATTCAAGAAGCCTCGACTTCTTCATGGCATGCGCTGAGAAAGGAAACTCATCAAAATGGTTATGCTGTCCATTTTATGCATGCCAAGAGAGATTTATGAAAACTACGAGCTGTACTCAGACAAAGGAATGGCACCACTCTCTTTGAAGCATCGATCGGATTGATCGTGATAGACAAGATTAAGGAAAACCAAGCAGACGGCTGGCCTCCAGGTGAAGTGACCACTCACCTCAAACACTTAATCTGTGTGGAGTTGTCATCGAAGATTTTTCCAGAGAGCGAGTAAGAACTAGTCTCTTTTTTAAGCTGTGTGGCTGACATCTACAGGTTCAAGAGGAGGAGCATAAGTGAGAAATCACTTACGCTCTTATTCTGACAATCTTCCAACTCTTCGCTTGAAGGATCTTGTAGCGGTTTTTTATAACCTTCACTTACATAATAAGTACTCAACCATTCGTGTTTCAAGTGCCAGAGGTTCAGCCATAACAGCAATGCATGGCAGATAATCCGGTGCGGGAAGTGGGAAAACGAAGCACGAATCTGAACCCTGCGCTACTACCCCGCATTGTTTTAATTGCGAAGTTGACCACCCGGCAAAGTTTCAGCAATGCTCTAACCTTTCTTAGAGAAAAATATCCAGAAGATTAGAGCCGCTGAGAAAGTGTCCTTTCCTGAGGCTAGACGTCGGTTACAAGCCAGTAACTCTTGAACTTTCTCGATTCTTCTCGGGCGCCATAGACTCCGAGGGTAGCAGCGGGCTGCGAAACAGAACGAGTTGCCCACCAAGTGGTGAGCTCATGTCAGGTGTCTCCAGTGTACCTCCCCGTGGATACCTCACCCCTGCAACGTGGGGAAAGATCATCCCAACAAAATACAAGAATCTTGACAGAAAAGCTCAGCCTAGCAGAAAGGAACTCGTTACACGCAGCCTGACCAAAATTCACGGAAGTTCAAGCAGGTACAATTGCCTCAGAACCGGTAACAAAAGCTTGTTATCAAGTGGCCCCGACTAGTTACATCTTCAGAAACACGCACTGAGCGAGCATCTAGCCCCCTGGCAATGCCCAGGAGGTCTCGGCTTCGGAGGAAACTCCCGTTGGGAGGAAGCTCGCGCATTCGGTTCCCAACGTCGGAGGAAAAAAGAAAACAATTGATTCCACCATGGCCCTCATGTCATGGAATACTAATGGTTTCTCCTCGCGACGAGACGATCTTAAACTGTTGTCCCGTTACAATCCCTGATAATCTGTCTCCAAGAGACTCACCTCACCTCGTCCCTTGTCTCTTCGCGGTTTTCCCCCTTATAGGTCTTCGATGTGGGTGATGGTCTTCGTGTCGTGGCCTATTTGCTTCACTGGTACATGATTCGCCTGTCTACAGAGGTACTTCTTCCAGACAGGCTTTCAGTGTGTTTTGTGCAGGTAAACCTCTTTATCCTCACACTGACTATGGAACATTTACATCTCCATTAGACTGAGTAATAGCTGATGAAATTTTGGGCTTGATAAACCTACTGCCCTCCGTTCGTGATAGTCGGGGATGGGGAATGCCTACAGTCCTCTGGGGCTCTTTCGGACTTGTCCAATAGGTAACGCAATAGGAATCGACACAGACACCGAGAACTTGGCTATTCTGAATTCCGTGAACCAACCAATTTTGCTGTCGCCACAAACTCGATACGTGTATCGATCTAGTACCCGCAGCACTTCTTGCAACCGTTCTACATAATCCATCCTAGACGATTCTCACGAGAGCGACCATTCCCATTATCGTCCACATTGATGGACTTCCCCTCGTGGGTTGGCGCTCCTGAATGATGTGTCCGACGTGAGCGACTGGTCATTGACATTCCAAGCGGGAACGCTGCGTATCGGAGGGCGATTTATCAGTGTGGAAGAAATGGCAGCACATTTTAATAGTGCTGTATTACAAGGTGCGGCCATTAAAATCCTAAGTCGACCAGTAAATCGCGACACCTCTTCGTCCCGGGATGGAACTGGGATTGCTCAATGGCTCTTGGGTCTCGTAAGAAAGCGTAGGCGCGTCTAAAACACCATCCAACCGCTAATAACCTAATTGACTAGAAGAGGTGCAGAACGAAGGCGAGGAGAACCATTTTAGAAAGTAAAAATGTATCGCGGGCAGCATTAGTCTCCTCTCCGAATTGCCATACGCCACCACGTCTGGTATGGAGGAAGGTGCGTCAAATTAAAGGATATCTATGCCCAAACTCAATGGCAGGTCTTCTTAAAAATGGTCAGATAATCACAGCTTGGGACGCCATGCAGAGGAACTCTCCACTCACTATGAAAATATGTCGAGTTTGGCAAACTATCTTCCAAACTTCCTTTGCTTAAAGAAAGAAATGGAAACTGCGTAATGGATTTTTCTGAGCAGAGTACATGAGGATTATAATACCCTGCTCTCCATGTATGTAATGGGTTCTGCTCTGATGAAGCGAAAAGAGCTGCTCCAGGTCCGGACGAAATCCGCAACTTATTGCTGCAAAATCTTCCCGAGACGGCCATGCAACTTCTCCGGCTCTAAAACCGTATCTGGGAGGAACACGCCATCCCTACTTTATGGCGAGAAGCCACCATCGACCCAGTTCCCAAAGATGGGAAAGATCGATCACTGCCATCAATTTATCGACCTATTTCTCTCACAAGCTGTGTATACAAAGTCCTGGATGGCATGGTGAATAAGCGTTTGGGCTGGACGTTGGATTATAAAGATCTGTTGACGCTAATCCAAAGTAAAGTTGAGAAGAAACCGATCAGCCTTGACCACCTGTTGCGGGGTTGGCAACAGCCGTTCTATATAGTTCATCTTGAGACATCTTGTGGCCGTTTTTCATATAGAAGAGGCCACGACGCTACTTGAAGGCACTGCGTTCTGCAAACCCTGCACTTTTGGGAATTTAGGGGGAAGCTTCTTCCGTTCCTTCAAAACTTCCTTTCGAGATCCTTCCGTGTTCGTGTGGGTGATAGGCTTTCTGTGTCACCCTCTTAAAATGGTATCCCCCAAGGATCAGTCCTGAGTGTTTCTCTGTTTGTCAGCCGTAAATGGTATACCGTCGACTCTGCGAGAACTCAAACAGGGACCGAAAAGGTATTGAATACCGGTATTTTTTCCATACCTTTTCAAATACCTTTATTCTTTTATACCGGTAAAATACCTCTATAAGGCGTTTATACCGGTATGGACGTCCATAAATGGGTTATACTGGTATTATACCGGTATTTTCAATGAAGAAATATAGCTTCATCCATACATGTTGACAAAATAGATTGTGTTTTAGTTAATAATATTCACAAAATGTTTATTAATCAAATATCATTTCATAACTGATATTTATTGTTTAAATTATTATTTTGTATATATATACACATATATTTTGTGTATATATAATGTGTATATATGTTTATATATATATTAAATAACTGTTTACGTTTCTTTGTATACGTTGTATGTATTGGAAAACCCCTTAATTTAAAATTCGAAAAAGTTAGAAATATGAAATAATAATTATTGGTTCCATTGAGAACCTTTCTAGTGTCTCATCGAGCTATCTCCCATCTGACCTTGAGAGATGACCTAAGTCTGTCTTTTTGTATTTCGCATACGGAGAGGCTGTCAACGTATGCGCCAGCCGCAGGCGCAGGGACCGTTTCTTCCTCCCCGACCCTCCTTCGCGAGAACTGAGGAAGTACACACCTTGAGATAATCACGAACGCTCAGGCTTTCAGGCCCAGTTTTGTTTTTTGTTAAAAATGATTTCCTTTTACTTCTATTTCCACAATTAAATCTTAATTATACATGAATAAATAGGCTAAAATAAATGTTATTTCTCAATAGTTTATATTAAGGTTTAATATATTTTGACATTAACTGCAAATATTGAGAAATTTGTAATAAAAGTAAATTATTATGTTATTATTACTATTATTATTATTATTATTATTATTATTATTATTATTACTACTACTACTTTTATTACTATTATTATTAGCTATTAACATTGCATGTGGGCAAGGGTTCCCTTCTACGCGGGTAGCTTACATTGTAAAATGCATCTGAAGGAGCCTACTGAGAAGAGTGTTTTTCCTTAATAATAAGAAATATATACTAACATTATTAATTAATAAAAAAGAGTTTATTAATATTAATATTTTAATTTTCAATTAAAATTAACATTTAATTTAAATACATTTATAAATTAACAAACAAAATAATAAATTTACACAAATTTAATGCCAACATTTAAAAAATTTAATTAGTATTAATATTTTAAAATATTTATTAATATTAATTAATATAATGTAGTACTATTAATATTTTTTCTTAATGAAATTTCTTAAATAATACATGGGTGTTAATTAAACATGTTTCAATCACACTTTGAATTAAACATAACGCATCTGTTTCCCCGCAAGAATAGTTAATATGTCTATTAAGGTTCAAATGTCAATTTTAATATTGTTTTAGTTATAACTATGGTGCAGAATATGGAAATCTCAAATAACTGAAAATTATTTTGGGAATGTTAGTGACACATCACTCTACAAATAATCGTATTTAGTGATAAAATATAGTCATGCAAGAAGGAAGTTTGCAGGTGTGGGAAGACTCATTTATGGATAAGAAGACACATGTTTTCCATTTTTATCGCTAGAAAGGACAAGATTTATACGGAGAAATTCGATAAATTTCAACACTCTATCACGTGTCGCCAAGCTCTGCGCCCGGACGAGGTCCAAGGTCAGCGAACGAGCTTCGTGTTGACGTCTGCGGAAAGACCGTTGGTTGGTCCCTCCGTCTGACGACATAACCTGACTTCCAGTCAACGGCAGAACTCGACCTAGCTTTCATAATAAGTGTCGAAAATCCGCCACCCCTCGACTCGGAACCCTAGGGACCTCCCGTCAGAAACTCAGCCGTGCGTAGTTGTTTCCTCTGAGATATCTCAGCGGGAAAATATCACAACAATTTCCCAAATACCTGTATGATTCTAATGAAATACCACATTTTATGACAAATTACCTATTTTGATGAGAATGGTATAATAATCTTTTAAATAGAGGCATTTACCGGCATAGACGTCGGATAAAGGTGTAATACCTTCAAAAATACCGGTATTTGACGTCTTATACCGGTATTTTAAAGGTATTTTATTAAATGGGTATAATAGAGGTAAAGGTATTTGTATACCGGTATAAATACCTTTACCGCTATTATTTCGGTATTCGGTCCCTGCCTGTAAAGGCATCGTTGTTTGTGGATGATTTTGCTATCTTCTATTCATCCAGCAGCATCAGTGTGATCCAGAGGCAAATCCAAAATGTGCTCAACAAGCTTCATGAATTGAGCACGTCAGCAGGCTTTAACTTCTCTGCTACTTAATGTATCAGTTTGCATTTCTGCAGGATATAACAGTTGCATAACAATCCAGTACTTGGGAGGAAATGAGCTTCCATTCGCTGAATCTGCCAGGTTCCTGCGGCTTGTATTTGACAAGTCCCTCACGTGACGTGCTCATATCCGTGGACTACAAACCAGATGTGTATCCCTTCTTAATTTTCTTCGAATGCTGAATGGTACATGATGAGCTGACCGCACTGCGCTACTGCGGTTATATACATCACTCATCCTTTCAGTTTTGGATTACGGTAGTGTAGTGTATGGCCTGGCAGCCCTTCACTTCCGTCCCATGAATATATACACCACGCTGGCATCCGTCTTCCACAGGAGCGTATCGCACCACGAATTGAGTTCCTTCTAGCTTTGAGACTGGTGAACCTTCCTAAAACGAAGGCGCGATATTTTATTTGCGTCTACGGTGCTAAAGTATTAGGCATCTCTAATCATCCTTGTCACCAAATAATGATCCATCTTGAATATGAAACATATATTCCTTCAAACACCGTTACTCTCATTATTCAGGTATTCGATTGCGAAATCTTTTGCGGGACCTTAATGTTAGTCTTCCCTCCCCCGTGAAACCCCAAGTCACCCCCTTGGAAACTCCTCCGGTCGAATATTGAACTCAGACTATCCAATCTTCCTAAAGAATCGACTAGTATTCTTGTTTACCTGACGCAGTTTTAGGCAATGAGAGTAGCCTATCCAGATCATGTATTATACACACAGGTTTAATCGTGCAATGACGCAGTGGCATGTTTTTATTGTATCAGTCACCAAATCATATCGGCAACATTCTGAGTGCTGAACCGTCGCTGCTGAAATGAATGCAATTCTTGAAGACCTAAAATACATCGAGTCACCGCCGAGCAGTCCTCTGTTCTGATTCTCTCAGCTTCAAGCTGTCTCACGTTCTTCCTCAGACTACCTGACGGAATCAGTTCAAAACCTCATTCATTGCCTTCTGTTTCGCCACTATGATCTGGTTCTGAATTGGGTCCCAAGGCCATTTAGGAATCATAGGAACGAGGTGGCTGACCAGACGGCGAAATCGGCTAAGGAGAAGAATCGTGTTGACATTCATTTCGCACCGTCCGATGTTATATTTTTTTTAAAACGATGCATCTTTAGAGCATGGCACATCACCACCTATAAACTAAGTGTGAAAAAGGATTCTGTTAATTCCTGGTGTTCCTCATCCCGACGGAGACATGAGGAACTCATTTTAACCCGTCTGCGTGTCGGCCACTGCCACTTTTCTCAGTCTCCTCATTCGAGGTGAATCTCCTATCTGTGAATCATACAGATCGTTTTTTTCTGTGGAACACATCCTTCTGCATTGTATGAAATTAGTTGGCAGCCAACGAAGATATGGTCTGGGCAACTCTCTACGAGACGTGCTCGGAGATGATTTCGCGCTCTCTAAGCTTTTTTTGTTTTTTGAGAGAAAGTGGAATATATAATTTTATCTGACAGATGATGGCAATGATGTTTTTATTTTCCTGAACCCAGATTTAAGTTTTTTACCTCTTTGTCTTATCTACTTGTATACTTTATGCGTAATTGAAGCTTTCTTTTTTGAGGTGTTATGGGCCTTTAAATTAGCGGGTTAGTTGCATCTGCAACACTTATACTAGATCATTAATTAATTTTTTTAGAAATACTTTGACACGGGCGCAAATGACCGTAGTAGTTGAAGCGCCCTTTAAACCTTATCAATCAATATTTGTATAAGGTAAGCAGCGTATTCACGAACGTATCCGGCGAGGTTTTTAATCCTAGAATATTCTGCGTAAGCAATATACCAGAAAGTAAAATAATTAGTTAATAGTTCATAAAAAGTTAATAAATAATACGGTACTGATAGCGTTGGCAAACGAATTCAAATGGGGTGAAAAATATGTAATAGTAATTATTGAACACTATAGTATTGTAATATTCTCCAAGTACTATGTAAAAGTATTGGTTTATGTTATTGGGAACGAAACCGTCATTGTCGCCTACTGTTATCAGTGCGGCGTTACAGCAATGGTTTACAAATAAGTGCTAATTCGTGTGAGATACACATTTTGCCAATTAGCATTGCCGCTAGCAAGAAAATCAAAATGGATAGTAAAGTGTAATTATTAAATATGTTTATATTAATGAAAATTACAACTTACGTCGTATCCAACTTCGTAGGATTACCATTTTACGTTCACAAGCGCAGTAAATTGGGAGTGCGTCATGTTTGTCGCCAAATTAAACAAAAATACTCAATTTTCAAAAAATTCAAGATCACCATATTCGGAGATGATTTCGTTTTAAAAAATGTATCTTCATAATTGTAGTTGCGGGAAGACGCCGAAAGAAATTTGAATTTAAAAAATTTTTCGAAACATGGGGGTTTTCAATGAACATGGGACCTGCGTCATTCTTTTAAACGCCCTTTACACTATACAATATCAAAGTTTATTCAAAAACGTTGAAGACTTTTTTTAATTTTGAAAATGTCCCTGGGGCTTCATGTACGCCCCAAAATTAAATTATCGGTTTCAAATTCAAGGGTCGTTATTAGCCAGATTGATTGGAGAATATCAATTTTGGAGAAAATTGACTGAACGTTTTAGCCGCTAGAGCTGTTCGACAGACGGACAAAGAGATGTTTTGTCGTCAATCGATTTTTCGGAATGAAGGACCCACAAATCATAGATTCTGGTAACATTACGTGTTAGAGGATATTTTTTGCAAACTTAAAAACAAAAAAAATAATTACTTTAACTTGTATTATTATGCAACTATTTGAAACGAATGTGTCGTGTGTTTTGCTTTTGTTTGTCCATTAACGTACATTAAGACTAGCAAATCTTGCAGGTGATTTCATTATTTAAGGCCTTGCAAAGCGAAGAGAGCTAAGTGCTAAAAATATTTTTGCAGGAAATCAATAAAAAGTATAGGGATTTGTATTCTTGACATACAACCAGAGCCATCACTAGGTATATATTACAACTTGGAAGGTGTTTGGAATATTGTTTTAGCTGGGTATTGGCACCAATTTATATGATATTTAGATGTCAAAACCTTCATTTCGAAAGTTTTTGAACTTAGCCTTTTGGCTTTGCAAAGACCTCAATTATCTTTAATGTAATTTAATGAATTTTGTATTTTTTATTTAGTTTTATAACATACGTAGAGACAATTATTAATTATTGTAAGATTTTAACATAATATGTATAATCATAGCAAAAATACACATGATTATTTTAAATACTGTACAGAATTCTATAAAATCTCAGAACTTTTGAAATGTATGTGTGTAATAAGCGAGAAAACGTTTTGATTTTTCTTCAGTATGATACTGTCCCAGAAAAAAGTTCTGAGCTCAATAATCAATTATGATTTATGAGAATTTTTTGTTGAAATCACCCAAGAAATGAAGCAGAAAGAAACTTAAATCAATTTAACATATTTTTAAGCATTTGAGTTTCGGGCCAAATTGTTTTGAAAAATTCTCAAAAATGTGTTTGGTATGTCTAGGAATACTTCCTGTAAGCCTCAATTTCTTTTCAAAATCTTGATATTTATCATTGTTAAAATAAGAGTAAAATTTTAGCATTTTTTGGTGGATTACAATTGTTGAAGATATGTGATGTATTTAAATTGAAAATTAGCTTGGGGATAATTTTCACCACAGTTGGTTACAGTCACCCTTATAAAGTTTATTCCATGTTCTGTTCCTTTTTTCCAGCCCATGTGTGTTGGATAGGGACACTCAGTCCTTACATTCCACATTTGTTGAATATATGGATGGTGCTCGTCTTTATTTAGAAAGTGAAGCTGATAAAGATGTACCTGCAGTCAAAGATATTAAACTTCATTTTTGTAACTTCATTAGGAAAATGATCAAGAGCTTTTCGTGTACGTTTTCTAAGATATTGTTATTGTTAAATGCTATATTTTTATTTGCTGATGTAATATTTGAGTTTATTATTTTGTAGTGGAAACCTGTGAAAGCTTATTAAAAAGAGATTTAAGAAGAAATCTATTCAATCTCTTTGCAAGTTGGAGTGGTCATTTTGGACGGCCTCTAATGCATACCGGATCTTCATCTTCTTCTGCACCACCCTTTAGTTCCCTTACTACATCCGACTCGGATGATAGGGCTTGTGCGGAGTTGCAGTTGTCTGCTTTGCAGGCTATGAGTGCTCTCTTATGTTGTGGATCTTGTTTTGATCCGAATGGCCTTGCAGAAGATGGCATATTTTATCCTTGGCTGGACTTGCTGCTTGCCTCTTCTGATGAGAAGGTTGGTATTGTCAATTTTATTAGCAGCAACACTATGTGGGAATTTAGAACTGGAAGAATTTATTATTTTACTAAAAGAAATGTTTAGAAGTTCAAGGTCATGCTCGAGATTTCGCGTCATTTATTCTCTCTCCCTTTTTTATTTCTCAACAACTGTTAAAACTCTGTGACGTAACACGGGGAAAAATGTATTCTGTACACGTTTTCTTACATTCTGGAATCCCTACCCTAACCCATATACAGATGGAAATGAGCATTTTAGACAAGAATTGATAAAAAAAAATATCCGGCCCATTTTAATAAAATATTTTCTGTGCATCAGTAGCAATTCTCCGCGCAATAAGTCCCCTCCCCGGCACCGGAAGCTTCACGGATCTTCATCCGGCAGCGCCACGTAGTAGATGCGAAGATGGAGCCCGAGCGCCGGGGTGAAGTACCGGTGACGTTGGACTGGGAGGGAAGGGCGGCTGTTGTTGCGGCGTGGGGAAGGCGGGGGACCCAGCTATTTTCTGTCGTTTGTACAAAAGTATTTTAATTATTTGATTGCAGTTTATTTCAATTTTTGTTCAGTAGAGTTAATAAGAAGAGTCATTATTCCACGTCAATTCGTATACTCACAAAACATCACACTTTTTAGCGACTTGTGAAACTTTTTTTATTCGGTCTAAGGTTGAAAATAGGTTACACGTATTTTTTCCCTGTATGTAACTTCTTTCAGGAAGTTCGCTTCGAGCCGTCGCGGAGTCCACATCGCGCCCAGCTCTGTTCCGAACTGACTTCTAGCGATTGCATGTACATGGTGTTAAGGTGAAATTTGATTAGCCGAATTACTGCAATGATCTAAATTTGGATTTCATTCAAAACTATATTTCAAACAGTGTATAATAAACAGTGCAATAAGTGAGTCCGACCTTTAATGCTTTGGCCTCGGCCACGGCACGATGTCCACTATGGACACAATGGTGTCAACTGAGGAATCAAATAGTGAAATATCTATTGAACAACATCAGCAAATCATCATTCAACAGCAACAAGACAACATTAATTCAACAGAAAACACAACTGCAACAACTACAACATAAACTTCAATTGCTGCAGCAAACATACCCTCAACTATCACAGTGTCCTAAGAACGAGCCTGCCAATTCACAAGTTGCGGATGGATTTCTACATTTACCTATAAATCCAGCTACTGTAGGTACAAATTTATCTCACAATTAAAAAATGGCTGAATCTAAGGAAATCCAAGAGGGCATATGGCAGGAAGTGGAAACGGAGGTCTAAGAGAAAAGTAAAGGGTTTGAGCGTCATGTATTTCAACGGTAGCTATGAATCGTGTTCAGAGCTCTGGAGGAGCTCTCAAGAACCAAGCGGCATTGTCGATGTGCCAGGACCCTGATGACACAGGAAGTTCCCTGCAACGCACAGCCGTCAGATGGTTTTTTGAAGCGCTCCATGATGCAGTAATCAGACAGGCATTAGGCTGGCAAGACCGAAAACCTTAGCTGACGCATTAAGTCAAGCACTAGACTTCCAGGTTGCAAAAAGAGCATCGAAATGTGACGGACGAGTGCGAGAATTGCAGACAGACGTTGATACATATAACGAAAAGTATTTGGAGACCCATTTCTAGTGGCAAAAGGCTTCAACCTCGATGTTGGGATTGTGGAGCATGGAGAGCAGCAGTGTTTATAAACACAGCAGCCAGCAGGGAAAACTAAAGCAGGTTGATGGAGGGAGCATCCATCGACCTGTGAAACAAGAGCCCCACCTTACGAAATACATGTCAAGTCCATTCGACACCGTTCCGACTGCGTTTACGTAGATGCACTTTTAAATGGAAGGCAATGCGTCTTCTACATACTGGTGCATATAAGAACCGATTTTGCCAAGTCTCATCTTATGCCATCCAAATGGAAGCTTCGAACAGCCACTGGGGACTCAGCGAATGTTGTTGGAGAAATGGATGTCCTCCTTGCCATTGGAACTACTGCTTTCAATCATCGCCTACTGGTCGCTGACATAAAAGAAGCAATTTTAGGAATGAAATCATGACGACATATGGGTGTCAGCTAGATTTACGACACGGTGTGCTGACACTCAACGAAGTGGAGGTGTATTCGCGTAACATTGCGTCACGGCAATCTGATTACGGCTGACAACGTAATCTTGACAGAGCGTAGCGAAATGTTCATAGAAACGAGCCCTGAGGGTGACGTTCCTGCTGGAGAGATTGCTATCCTGGAACCCACAAGTCACGACGAAGACATTGGTCGAAGAATTCTAGTAGCCAAAGAACTGGTCAGAGTGAATAGAACAATACCTGTGAGAATAATGAACATTAATCACTATCCTGTTAAGTTGAGAAAAGGAACAGTGATTGGTAATTGTTCTACGGTATCCTCGGTTTTGCAAAATGTTAACCATACCGAACCACTACCTAAAGGAATTCCTGAACGACTGCAGAATCTGATTACAGAAGCTTATCTCGGGAAGAATGTCATAAGGCTGAAGACCTAATACAGCGATACCAGCATGTCTTTTAATGCAGTGATGGTGTAAAAGGAAAGACTGATATTTATTCGTCACAGAATAGACACCGGAAACGCCGATTCGCCAAGCTGCTAGATGATTACCCCTGTATAGAAAAGGAGAATGATGAGTTTATAAAAGACATGAAGAAGGATGGCATAATCGAACCATCAAGCAATCCGTGGGCTTCTCCGTCAACGGCAAAGAAGAAAGACGGGTTTCGAGACGGTTCTGTGTCGATTTCCGACAGCTCAACAATGTAACGAAGAAGGATAGCTATCCATTGCCCCGTATTGACATGTTGGACACACTTTCTCGGGGCCAAGATCTTCTCGACTCTTGACCTGAAAAGCGGATACTAGAAAGTAGACTTAGATCCCAGAGATCGAGAGAAGACCATTTACCGTCAGATCAGTTTTGTGGCAGTTTACATTAATGCCTTTCGGACTGTGTAATGCTCCAACTACATTCGAACGATTGATGGAAAACGTGCTGAGAGGTCTGTCGTGGGAGACATGTCTTGTCTACCTCGACGATATAATTCTTGTCGGAAAATCTTTCTAGGACCACATCAAGAATGTAGAACAGGTGTTCAAGAGGTTAGAAGGAGCAAACTTGAAACTCAGACCAAAGAAATGCCATTTATTTTGCAAGCACGTGAATTACCTTGGACATGTATCTGGCACAGGAGTAGAACCTGATCCGGAGAAGGTTAAAGCTGTGCAAAGGAATGACCAGTCCTTAAAGGATAAACATGAATTGAGAAATTTCTGGTCTATGTTCATATCGTCATATGTTTTGGGATTTGCCAACATCGCATATGCCAACATGAATGGCAAACAGAGTGGCAGAACTCAGATTTTAAGCTCACGAGAATCAAGGTTTCCATAAATCCTTGGTCTTCCTTATCTCGTGATGCTAGGCGCGAGATCATTTTAACGCGTTTCGAATCGGTCACTGCCATTTCTCCGAAGGATATCTCCTGCGTGGGACCAACCTCCTATATGCGAATACTGCAAAATGGATCTAACTGTGGAGCATGTTCTCTTGCACTGCAGTAAGATAGAGAGTCGCCAAAGGCACCACATTTCTGGCACCTAACTGAGATTCATAGAAATGACGAATCCTCTCTGGAAGCTTTTTAGCTTTTTACGAGAGACTAACTTGTATAACCTTAGAGAAGATAATGCCAATTATTTGGCTTGGTGCTGGTGGACGGAAGGGAGGGTTGCTGGTGAACGGAAATCTGATCACCTCCCCTGAAGACATTGCACAGCAACTGGCTACTCGTTATGAGACCATCTCCAGTTCCTCACAACTTTCTGCAGGGTTTCTCAATTATAAATGAGATGGGAAAAACATACAATATATTTTTCAAATGGCAGAGAAGAGGAATATAATAACTCCCCCATTTCTGTTGAGGAATTTTCGGCTCTTGCTCTTTGGAAAGACTCTGCTCCAGGAGCTGACAAAATCCACAACCTACCCGAGAAGGCGCGTTCCTTCCTCCTTAACCTCTTCAGTTTTATTTGGAACGAACTCTTCATTCCTGACACCTGGCACCAGGCTCTCATCCCTATTGCTTAGGAAAGAAAGCACCGAATGTTTACCGAAAGACAAGCCAGACTTTGCTTTCATTAGCTGGATATGTAAGCTATTGAGCGCTTTATCCACGATGGTTTGCTCCGAGCAAAACATTTTAACACCAATATCGTGTGGCGCCAAGAACCATCGATCTACATTGGATCACTTGGTCACTCCTGCTTCGCAGATATTCTCGGTATCCCGGCGAAGATTAGTGTAAAATTAGAACTGCAACGTTGCTTGAATGCAGAGGCTTTTGATGCAACCTACTTTTTTGGGGGGAGGGGTGCTTAATAAAACAGTAGACAAGCGATTGGCGGTACTCAGTTAAATTTATTAACTGAGCAATGATTATCACAGCAAAGTGTGAATTGTAATTAGACTCCACTGCGTTGTATACAAATAAAATATTAAAAATTGGAATTGCTTTAAACATTTGTGCAGCTGTTTTATAACTTTAATTTTTATACTTTTAATATTTATTGATTTTTGTGTAAATAATGGATAACCCCTTATTTATGTATATTTTATTTCTAGATCTATCAATTGGCCAGAGAAACTGTGATACTACTTCTGGAATGTAATCCATTAAGGGGCGTTATTGCTCGATTGGGTTGTTGATCGATGTTACACTGGATCAGCGAAAGTTGCCGATGGCTGTTTCCTTGCTCTAGCTACAATTTTCAGTGCGAGGTGTGTAGCTTTTTTGCCAGTTAAATGTAATATCAGTAATGGTAACTTATTGGTGCATACATTTCTGTGCAATGTAACAGCTTACATTTGTTTCAAAATGTACTTTAGGTTACAAGTTAAAAGTGAATTTATTTACTTTACTTTATTCTTTCTTCTGTTTGAAAATTATGCAGGAATATCCATGATCACTACACTGCTGTGATAAACGAACCTTATGAACACTGGATGTCCCAGGACCTTAGTTCATGAAACTGCATTGCAGTTACTACAAGTTCTAGACAAACGGTTCTTTGGTTCTGTGGTGATGCCTGCTGACGGTGATGGTGGTAAGTTAAAGAGATTTTTATTTTGTGAAATATTAAAATTTTAAATGTTACTTTGTTTAATATTATTATTTTAAATATTAAATATTATACTTTGTGAAAAATTAAAAATATTAAAATGTATATAAAAATTTTCTGTATGTCCCCCGAAAGCTTTCCAGCTGATAAATAGATATTCATGAAATTTATTATTCTGATACATCTTAACTGAACAGCGACAATAACATACTCATTGACAGCTCAATGACAACTTTTCCCTCTACATTCCATCATTAATATTTTTATGGTTAAGTCCGCGCCATGTAAGTATTGCGGAGCAGTGATGCAGGTTTCAGTGCTGGACGGGAAGGGGGGCAGTGGCAGGCCAGGCACCGACAGCGGGAGCGAGGGGGCGTGAAGGAAGGGCTAAGTGTCGTAGCGTGGTAGTCGGGGGATTGAGGGATATGGAGTGGAGCAGAGAGAGCACGGCTCCCCGATGATGTTAATAAAATGTTTCTCATTTTACATTGCAGATAAAAATCATTCTTTTTCCTCCTTAATAGATGATTGTGAAAAATAAATACCCTAGTAATGTCGTGTTATTTTGGCTAGTTTTATTTTAAAACTTAGTCTTCAGTTGCACTTCTTCAGTGGCGTGTGGTGCAATTTTTTCTAGGGAAGCAATTACATTTCAGATGGAAGATTTTTTACTTTCTCGTGTACGTACGTATATATGGAGTAATCTTCGTAGTATAGAGAAAGTTATGTAATGCTGTGGAAAATCGATTTCGAGATTTAAACGGAAATACACGTTTTGGTTTCCCCTGATAACGAAAAAGTGTTTTTTTTTTTCAAAACGTCCGTCCGTCCATGGACACTAATAATGCCTACACCACGAGTAGGAATTTTTCCAAATTGAGGAAACCCCTATACATCTCAATCTAGTTAGAGCTTTGAAAGTTTGAAAAACATTCTTTAAAATTTGAGGGTTCTTTACATGAAGCCTCTGGGACGTTTTGAAAATTTTTTAAAAAAATAGCTTCAATTTTTTCTGTGAATTTCTTGTAAGAATATACTGAAATACACTCATAAAAGTTGCATAGGGCCGATTTTCACTGTTAGCTCTGAATTTTCGATAATTGCAAAAGTTTGAATTTCTTCGGCTTCTTTCTACAACTACAAAATTGAAGATAGAGATTTTTCTTTCAAATGAAATTAGTTGTCCACAATTAGTTATTTCATTAAGGTTGTGTACATTTTTAAATAGATTTTAGTACTTTTTGAGCAATATTGCGTTCAATATTTGCAATTTTAAAAAATTACCTAACAAGATTTTCTCAAAAATGCCTGCAAATGTTTTCTTTAAAATTTAGTAGTGGGTAGTGATTGTGCTAAATGTACCCTGTAAGATAACATAAATGCCATATTGCTCTATTCTATTGTTTTTGCAAAAATTACGATAATGTAATTTTTTTGACTTGTCTCTCATGTCGGTAATGTTTACACAGACACGGTTCGCCACATTGTACGATGCGCATGTGATTTAAATGATGTTGTATAAAGTTTTTCGAAATCTCAACAATTTTCTTTTAAAATTAGCTCAAAATTCCGCATTTTCAGAAACTCACAATCCCCATTTTCTCAAAACTGGCTCCAATTTTTTCTTCATACCTTTCCAGGAGATATTGCTAATTGCAGTGCTTAATATGACATATCGGTGATCATATTAAGTTGATAAGACATTATAATAAGACATAAGCTTAATAAGACATTTTGGTGTATTCTGTTGTTATTTCAAAAATTAAACAAATGTAATTTTTTAAAAATATCTCTGCCGATAAGCACATGCGGAGCCCACCACACGCGCACTGTGAGTCACACTGTATGCAACTGCCATTGTTTTCCAAAAGCGAGCCCCAACTGAATGAAACTGCTCGCTCCTATCACACGGGCCAGTATATCTGCTGATCGCAGCATTCCCTATGAGACGCTGGATGCAGTGAGCTCAGTGCTTCCAAAGAGCTTTACAGGCGAACTCTACCCTATCTATTGGTGACAATAATATTTACATGCTCATTTCAGAAAGATTGGACCACCCAATTTAAACTGTTTTGACTTGGATTGCAAGATTCTAAATTACAAGTCAATTGGTATTAAAATTCCTTGGTATTAATTGGTATTAAGTATCCTTGGAAATGATAGGGGAAGCAATGCTTTCATTGAATAATCGGCACTGTCTTCTAATATACTTTAGTTGTCCTGACTTCCATAGTACTATATGAAATATAATTTCCAGTTCTCTTGTCTGTCTGAAGAGATAGCTGTAACAATTGTGTGTGCTTATTAATGTGTGAATGTATTCTGTTAGTTGTGTTATGGTGAATGTTATATATTTTTTCTTTTGTTTAATAATTTTCAATTTGTAAATTTTCTTTGTTGTGCATGAGGAGAGAGATAACTTTTTGCACAATATTCACATAATTAATTGCTTGTTTTTGTATTATTTAGATGAGAGTTTGAATGGCAGTTGTGTAATACTAGATATTTGATCGAATATGTAGCAACTTAATGTTTGTGAATTCATATTTGGGTGGTCTATTCTTTAAATATGTCCCCTTTTAATGATGATGTATCACTTCCTGGCATCACTGTTTTTGCAACTGTGTTTTTCATGGAATGAATACAAGTTTTTCTGCTGAAGTGTGAACTGCTTATGTTCAATGTTAACATTTTTCCGTTTTATTTATATGCATACCTATTTCCTTTTCAGCAGTGCACTTGTGTTTTTACACAAAATTTTATTTCCATTACAATTACAGCTACTGGTTTATGTTTTCATGATTCTCTTAATTTATTACATGCATTGATCTTCCTAGTGTTGTACATTGTCAAGAATGCATTATTTTATTTTATGATTCTGGAACAACAAAGCATGGATGTATACTATTAAAGTTAGCAAAATTCAAAAGTAATCAAAGAATTGAGATGAGTAAAACTAAGTACAGGTGAGTGAACAGAAGTAAATAGTTCTAAATGTCAAGGTGAGGTTGTCTATATGCCATTAGAGGTTCAGTTCAATTGTCTGAAGATCACTGATGGTTTACAGGTAATTGTAGTTAATTATAGATGTACTATCATTTTATATTTAGTTTCAAATGGAGCATTGAATTTTTAGGAACTCTCAAATAGTGTTCTTGTAATTGAGAGCTTGTAAACTTGCAAAACTTGTTAATTTCTTGTAATCGCAGCATTCTATGTTTTAATTCCACTATTATTGGATCTATGTATCAATAAGATTGAAAGTGATATAAGCCACCATAATTCTGTAGAATTCTCTTCCAGATCGTAAAAGAAAAATTAATTCATTCATTAGAGGCCCCTTTGTGGAGCTCAGTTATAGAATTTACTCTATTATATGACAACTTTGTACATAAAATTATTTTATTTATTATTATTTTATTAATTGTGGCAGCAACATGCTGTTGTTCACGTAACTTACAAGGGCAAAAAGATTTGTCATATAACAATTTGCTTAAGTAGACTAAGAAAGTTATAAGTAAGTCACAACTATAGATCATAAATCGTGTGATAGGAACGCCTATCACAGAGGATCCAATCAATATCCTACCATAACCAGTGACAATTCATTTTCCCAGCTTAGATATTGATGAATTGTGTAATTTGTTTGTGTACAACAATATTCATTTTGAAATTGAAATGTCTTCCCTCCGGACTACTAGAGAGATCCATCATTAATATTAGTTCTCTAATTTCTCATTGAAACCTCAAATGGAACATACATTTAGATAAATTGGAAAAAGAAAAGAAAAAAGTTAATTTTGCTATACATCAAAAATCCTTTCAAATTGAGTCTGTCTTCACCCAGCTTTTGCACATTTTAGGAATGACTATTTTTACTTCAGATAGATAATATTCTTGGGATCCTTTATTTCAAACATTTGAATAATGAGAAAAATTACGAATTATAAGTGAATATCATCCACGTGATTCTTCTAAAAATCTCTTTATTAAACTAGGAATTCGTACCGTTGTCTTATTTCATTTAGGGGATTAGTTGTTCTTGTCAAAACTGACAAGATGGGAATATATAATGATCCAACACATTATTATAATTTCAACACACGGCATACAACTCATAACCATCAGATGAGAGTAGCAATTGCTCACTATAAAAAAAAAGTTCATACAATACATTCACATATACAGTATATTTTACAACACATTGCCAGATGACATTAAATTCCTTATTCTAGTTTTAGTGCCAAGTCATTTTTTCTGCTGTGTAACTGTTTTAATACAATTAGAGACTATACTGAGCATGAAAAGGAAATTAATATTAATTTTAACAACGATTTAATTTAGTAATTACACAGGCACACTAAAAGGTTGTCAGACCCAGACTTGACATACGAGTCTCTCTGTATATCGACGCACTGAATCCGAATCCGAATTACGCCACCACCCTCCAGTTTTTCTTTAAATCGCAAATACCACCGTGAAATTGTATTTTTTGCTTTCGGAAGTTGTTGTCAGACCCAAAGACATGACACATGTTTCTCGATGTACGTCGACGTGCTGAATCCTAATCTGAAGCCAAAATTGCGCAACCACCCTCCAGTTTTTTGATTGCGAAAAACCACCGTGAAATTGTAGATAGTAAATTTCGAGTCAATTTCGAATTTACCGCGTCGACATACACAGAGAAATATGTCATGTTTTGGTCTGACTCCTTTTTTTTTGTGTAAAGCACACTTGTCAGGGGCATGCCTTCAATTATTTACATAAAAATATAAATTTTACATTTATTTTCTGTTTCATATAGTACATACTACCCTTGGTTTTAGTAGAAACGTAAGTGTATTTTGAATGGCACCCACGCGGAACACTAATGGGCTCTGAAAACTCACGAAGGCGCCGGATGAGTGCCACAGACCATGCCGGCCCTTGAAGTGAAGATGACTGCCTTCTCAAGCCTCTCAACCTCGAGGGTACGGCTTGCCCCAGAGGTTGCAATGACAATCGTGACGTCAGCGAGGTACAGTGTGTAATTTCAGGCATTAGCTCGTAAAAACGTTTTTCGACCCAATTCCTGAACAGCTTCTAAGTTAGCCCTGTTTTCCATGCAGAATAGGTCGCACCGCAGTTTATTTAATGTTTGGTTCGCGTAATGGTCGCTGAATGTACGCGTACGCGGTCGTTGAATGTACAACAACCACGACAAACACAACAACTACAACGATAAACGCAACAACCACAACGATAAACGCAACAACCACAACGACAAACGTCAACAACCACAACGACAAACGTCAACAACCACAACGACAACAAACATCAACAACCACAACGACAACAAACATCAACAACCACAACGACAACAAACATCAGCAACCACAACGACAAACATCAGCAACCACAACGACAAACACAGCAACCACAACGACAAACACAGCAACCACAACGACAAACACAACAACCACAACGACGACGACGCCAACCGCGACGACGACGCCAACCGCGACGACGACGCCAACCGCGACGCTCGACGCGAACCGCGACGACGACGCTCGACGGCGACGCTCGACGCGAACCGCGACGCGACGCTCGACGCGACGCTCACCGCGACGCTAACCGCGACGCTCGACGGGACGCTCGACGGGACGCTCGACGCGACGCTCGACGCGACCCGCGACGCGACGCTCGACGCCAACCGGGCGCGACGCTGACGCCAACCGCAACCACAGCCGCAACGACAACGCCAACCGCAACGACAACGCCAACCGCAACGACAACGCCAACCGCAACGACGACGCCAACCGCAACGACGACGCCAACCGCAACGACGACAACCGCAACGACAACGACAACCGCAACGCCAACGACAACCGCAACGACAACGGCAACCGCAACTGCAATAACGGCAACTGTACCGGAAACGGCAAACTGCAATAACGGCAACTGCACGATGGTAACTGCAATGACGGTAAACTGCAATGACGTTGACCCGCAATGCTACCCAACAATGACAATCGCACGCGATCGTATCGCAACTGCACGATACCGCTAACGGCACGATAACGCCAACTGGCAATGATACACAAGCAATTGCAATAACAATTGCAATGCTAACGTAATGCTACTCACACTGCAATGCTAACGCAATTGCAATGCTAATGACAATTGCAATGCCATCAAGCAATCGCAATTATAATGACAATTGCAATAATGACTACTGCACGATAACTGCAATAATGATAACTGCAATGATGATACAATTGAAATGATGATAACCGTAATGGTAAATTGCAATGATAACGGCAATTGCACGACAACGGTAAATCCGCACAACGGTACCGCAATAACGGCAATTGCACTGGAACGGTAAATTGCAACGTTGCATCGACAATCGGCAACTGCAATGATAATTCGTAACTGCACGATAACTAGACCGTACGATAATTGCAACTGCACTTGAATACGGTAATTGCAATGATAATGCAATTGCAATGATAGCGTACTGCAAATAACAGTAATTCAATGATAATGGTAACTGCAATGACAATGGTGTCCGTAATGATAACGATAACTGCAAATTACTGCAATGATAATGACAATAGCGATGATACAATGATAAATAGCGATGAGCAATGACAACAGCGGGATGATGAGGACAATAGCGATGAGGATAAACGCGATCGCAGAGGACAAACGCGACGGCGAGGACAACGCGACGGCGAGGACAAACGCGACGGCGAGGACAAACGCGACGGCGAGGACAAACGCGACGACGACGACAAACGCGACGACGACAAACGCGACGACGACAAACGAGACGACGACGATATACGCGACGACGACATACGCGACGACGACATACGCGATGACGACATACGCGACGACGACAAACGCGACGACGACAAACGCGACGACGACGACATACGCAACGACGACGACGACATACGCGACGACGACGACATACGCCACGACGACAAACGCGACGACGACAACGAGACGATGACAAACGCGACGACGACAAACGCGACGATGACAAAACGCGACGACGACAAACGCGACGACGACAAACGCGACGACGACAAACGCGACGACGACAAACGCGACGACGACAAACGCGACGACGACAAACGCGACGACGACAAACGCGACGACGACAAACGCGACGACGACAAACGCGACGACGACAACGCGACGACGACAAACGCGACGACGACAAACGCGACGACGACAAACGCGACGACGACAAACGCGACGACGACAAACGCGACGACGACAAACGCGACGACGACATACGCGACGACGACATACGCGACGATTTAACATACGCCGACGACGACATACGCGACGACGACATACGCGACGACGACGACATACGCGACGATTGACGACATACGCGACGACGACGACGATACGACGACGACGACGACATACGCGACGACGACGACATACGACGACGACGACAAACGCGACGACGACGACATACGCGACGACGACGACAAACGCGACGACGACGTCGACAAACGCGACGACGACGTCGACAAACGCGACGACGACGTCGACAAACGCGACGACGACAAACCGACGACGACGACAAACCGACGACGACGACAAACCGACGACGACGACGACAACGCGAGACGACGACGACAAACGCGAGACGACGACGACAAACGCGAGACGACGACGACAAACGCGAGACGACGACGACAAACGCGAGACGACGACGACGACAAACGCGAGACGACGACGACAACGCGAGACGACGACGACGACGACAACGCGACGACGACGACGCGAGACGACGACGACGAGGCAGACGACGACGACGACGACAAACGCGAGACGACGACGCCGACGACAAAACGCGACGACACGAAGGTAAACGCGAGACGACGACGCGACGACAAACGCGACGACGACGACGACAAACGCGAGACGACGACGACGACGATGACCGCGACGACGACGACGATGACCGCGACGACGACGACGATGACCGCGACGACGACGACGATGACCGTGACGACGACGATGATCGCGACGACGACGACGATGACCGCGACGACGACGACGATGACCGCGACGACGACGACGATGACCGCGACGACGACGACGATGACCGCGACGACGACGACGATGACCGCGACGACAACAAACAACAGGAGGAAGAGGCATCTAAACCTTAAAGCCTGCAACAATAAGTGACCGCCTAAAAGGTCTATCTGAACCATCAGAGAACATTGATACACAAAGCAATTATGTTAGCAGGTAAACACCTTACACCTCTACATCTGTACCAGAACACTCTTCAAGAATGGATTTTCAAACAGAGAAACATAAGTATTTTTTTTATTTATTTTACGTCAAAAAGCAGTTAAAACTGCATATGACGCGTGGGGAAAGTGAATTGTGTGCACATTTTCGAAATTCTGTGATCCCTACACTAAGTCATATACTACTTAGAAAAAAGCTCCATGCAGTAACACTATTTTTAAGGATAAAAGATAAAAAGGCACAATTTTATTTATCCATGTTGTCCTTCGAATAATACTTCCTGACGCATAACGATGGAAACCATAATTAGTTAATAATTGTTTTTCCAGTGGTCAGAAAAACAAATTCACGGGAAAATCTTGCACGCCCTTCACGGTCCATGCTCAGACTTCTCAGCCTCTGTTAAATGGCTAGAAAATGGAGATTTATATGTTGAAACTGAGGGTTTCATGCTAGCCATTCAAGATGAAATTATCCCCACCCGAAATTACAGAAAACAAGTTTAAAAAGATCCCAAGGTCCAATCTGATAAATTCCGCAGATGGATCGCTTCCATTATACACCAACAAAATGCGTCCAACCATAAATTTAGTGATCTTCATGCCCCTTACTACTCGTACAAACCTGAACCTGTGCTGGAAAATGAAAAGGTCTGAATTTATTTCGATCGCACAATTTTCATGCGCAAGACTCTAGAACATAAAAGGCTCGATATTGTGGTAACTCTCAAGGTGCCAAAAACTACTTTTCTCATTGATGTTGCAGTCCTTTCCTACAGGAACACGCAAAAAGCATTCTCGGAAAAAATAAGGAAGTACAGCGATCTGGCCTATCAAATTAAAGATCAATGGAAAGAGGACCAAGTATTTATTCTCCCAATAATTATCTCTAGTAACGGCATTATACAAAAATACGTCAAAGAAAACCTTCAAAAACTTGATATCCCTCCAAGGCCTTTAAAATTAATACAGAAGTCTGTTATCTTAAATACTTGCCGCATTGTCCGGAACTTTCTAAATTCAAATTCTTAAATAGTAAATACACTTCGCGACAAGCCCGTTGTTATTTGATAACCAGGTCTTCCTGTGAACCAGTTATGTGTTAACATAATAATAATAACAATAACAACAACAATAATATTTAAAACTCAACAAGGAAATCATCTTACAGGAAATCGCTATAACAAACTCTGAAAGCAAATTGACAGAACTAGCGACGTCCTCAAATCCACAATGAAATTGGGACAAACTCAAAAGGAGAAAACACAGGTGGTGGAATGTAATATGTTACCAAGCAATAGAAAGAATCAAAAACCTGGAAAAACTTCATGAAATAAAAACATCGGAAAATGGCACAATTTCTGAGATCCGAAAACAACATCAAAAACAATTCGAGGGAAAACGTAATTTTGATAAAATGCGACTAGATGAAACAGAACAAGATTTTAAAAAGAATAACACCAGAAATTTCTGTAAAACTTTAAAGAACATCTCAAAGGATACCAACTGCTAATCTTGCTTCAAGAACCAGATGGCTCACTAGAAACCAACACGAAGAATAACGGCCAAATCCTCGCTATTTCAACCAACTTCTCAACTGCGAAGATCCCACAGACTATATTTCCTTTAAAACGTCCACACCAATTTCCGACGCTGAACCGTCAACTATCAAGGAAATAATAGAGACTATCAAAGTTCTGAAAAGCAATAGAGCCCCAGGAGAAGATGGAATTATTGCAGAACTCTGGAAACTAAATGATGAACGATTGAATCAGGGGAAAATTCATAGGATCATATTAGACATTTAAACGAATGATCCCTTCTGAATGGAAATGCACAATCATCCATCCACTCCATAAGAGAGGACAAAACTGATCCGAATGATTACAGGGGTATCTCACTCTTGCCGGTCACTTGTACAGTTCTCTCAAAAGTCCTTCACAATGGCCTTGAACAAGCTGATCCAGAGAGAGGAGAATACCAGGTTGGTATCGGAAAAGGACGTTCCTGCGTGTGAAATTTGAAAACAATCTCCGGATGAGAAACACCAGAAACACAGTGGTCACTTTTGTAGACTTTAAGAAGGCCTACGACTCCTTAGACAGAGAAACACTCCACAACACACTAGAAGAATTCGGTATCGACAGAAAGACTAGGGCACTCATCCGGCAAACTTTAACTAACACAATTTCCAACGTTAAATTCATGGAAGTTTCCTGGAACCATTTGAGATCCAACTGGACTGGTGATAGGGTGACGGACTTCGCTGTTGCTTTTAATATCCTTTTCCGAGAAAATTATCAGGACTTGGGAAAAGATGTTAAAGGTATCCAGTTCAGTATAAAACAAGAGAGAATAGGTCTCCATGTGAAATGTTAGGCCTTGCGGATGACTCCTGCAATTCTCACAAATGATAGAAAAGAGCTACAGACGCCATAGAGAAACTACACGAAATTGCAAATAAAAGTGGTCTTCAAATTACGTATGAGAAAACACAATACATAGAAAGAGTGCCACAGGACAACCGCCTATCGAAACAACTCACGGACAATCAAGGGCTGGCGCGCATTTTAAATATCTAGGAGAAATCATCCAACTATCAGGGATCAACCTAAGGACCAATGAGGAGAGAATAAGAAAATTGCTGAGAGCATACAAACTCACGTGGAACTATTACAACAAAAAGTCCATATCCATTAACGCAAAATTAAGACATTATAACTGTCGTACTTCCTGAGGCACTATATGCTGCTGAAACGACACAAATCGGTGGTCAATCAAAAAATAAGAATGCAGTTCTACGGACATATTCACAGGATGAATGAAAACAGAATTTCAAAACGGATTCTCATAGTCATCAACTCAGGCAGGAGAAAAACAAATGGGACAAAGAAGTCGAGGAGGATCTCAGACAAGCACACGTTACAATAAATGATGCAGGAAAATAGAAAAGAATTCAGGAACAGCGTCAAAAACATACATTTGACGAATACAAAGCAAGAAGAGACCAGGATGTAAATGAACAGCCGAGCGGAAGAAACAAATACAGTGAACACATGAAGAAAACATGGGCCAGATAAAATACAACAATCATCATAAAGGAATTCAAGTTCAAACGCTCTTTAAATGGGAATAATCGTGAATAATAATAATAATAATAATAATAATAATAATATAATACAATAATGTCCTTCTGGGTAAAAGATGACGTCAAAACATTTTTGGCAGGAATCTGGAAATAAAGCAGATCCTACGACAAAGACTCATCTTGGCTCCAATCTGCAGTTGTTTTGCCGATGAACTTGTGGAAACTAAAACATTTTCGCGAATTCACGGAAGAGGACCTCTTCCAAGCAATTAAATTCGTGGGAAACTGGAAATACCCCAGGATTGATAAGATCTAGAATTATTGGTTTCAGAAATTAATTGCATTGCATTCTCATCTAGCCAAAGTCGTTAATAAAATTTTAGAAAACCCAAAAGAACTCATAATAGCTCACACGCGGCATCACGTATCTGCTCAAAACGGGAGGCAGTTCTTTGGCGGAGAACTACAGGCCAATCACTTGTTTGGCAGTTATGTACAAAGTTATAACTGCAGTCATAGCTAACAAAATGTGTAGACACCTGGAGAAGAATCGTCTGTTGCCAGTTGATCAGAAAGGATGTCGTAAAGGTCCCTGTAACTGTAAGGAAATCTTGCTACTGAACCTCTTGAATCTTGAATGATGTGAGGAAACCAAAACGTAATTTGAGCATGGCTTGGATTGACTACCAGACAGTGTACCACACGCTTGGAGTTTGAAGACCTTTGAGATTATCAATTTCATCCTAGACTTATTGAGTTTTGCAAGGAGAATATGAAGTCGTGGGATACCAGGTTACTAATACACATTGGAAAAGAAGTAGAAACAACAAGTATTCAGATTAACGGGGAAATTCTTCATGCCGTCTGCTGTTCTGCATTCGTTTGATTCCACTATCGAGACAGTTGTCGCCGACAGACTTTGGTTATAAACTCCATGGTGAAGAACGACCAGTATCACATCTGCTTTAATGGATGGTTTTGAAGTGTTTGCTAAGAATGAAGCGATTCTCTCCCAAATGCTGTCTGTCATCAATGATTTTAGCAATGACATCTGTGTGAAATTTGTTGACAAATGCGCAAAAGTCGATTTAAAGAGAGGCAAAGTGACGTCCGAGAGCTTTGATGTTGATGTGCTCACTGTGATTGCAAGATCTTGAGCCAGGTAAAACGTACAAGTATCTGGGCATTGAAGAATTTGAGAACATCTCGAACGACACAATGAAAGAGAGAATTCGGATGGAGTATTACAGAGGAGTGAGACTTGTCCTGCAGCCCACTCTGAACTCCAGGAATTTATTAAATGCGTTGCTTTACTAAATATATAATTATATTCAAAATAGTATTATGAGTGTGGTGACGTTATGAAGTGTAGTGCAATTGAGAAGTAGAAAGAGAAGTATAGTGAAGTGTAATTAAAAAGTAGTGTATTTATTAGTTTAAAATAACTGTGCAGGATAGCCATAAAATGTAAAATTAATGTTATTATTGTCCTTATTAACATGTTTATAATATTATTGTCTTAAAATAATTTAAAAGTTACATTGTAATATTATTCCTAATTCTAATATGCAAATTGTAGTTTTCTACCACCAGGTTGTATAAACCTACGTACAGAAATATTAAATATCTATCTAAAATATCTGCAATTGGTCGTTTCGCGGTGTGTGTCGCCGAATTGTGGACCAGTGGATTGGACTTCGATTGGACCAAGATATTCGAATCATTGATTGAAAAAACAGAAAACTGCATCATGTCGTCCACCCTCGAGCTGATGTACGTAGACGGAGCGGTTGTGTCGCAGAAGGAAGTAGCCTCTGACAGATTGAAGACACCCGGCAAAATGCAATATTCGGAATGGGGAAAGTATGTAGTCAGTCCTAAGATGACTCACTAATGAGGCTGGTCATGAAATCTGACCGAAGAATTGGAAACAGGCATTGTAATTGCAGCAAGAAACATGTCTAAGAAAACTATGCAAGGCAAGGAGAATAACACAGACACGGAACTTCTCATGCTACTTAACATGAAATGTTAACACGAATCATTACTTTAATTTAATTATAGCGTGCCGTAAAGTCTTATTCTGTTTCTGTGTTCAAACGTGGATTTTAAATGAGAGTTTCTAACTAATCGGAGCAATTAAAAAGCGATTTTATAATATTTAGAAACATTTTGTTCAAATTAAAACATATTTAAATTTAAATTTTAAAATGCATCTTGTGTAAAGGACGAATCTGATAATTTTTAATAAGTTTGTTAATAACAGGTTCGAACTAACTAAAAACAACCGTAAGTCACCGCTTTCGGTAACATGCAAACAATTCCTCTTTTTAGTTAGCAACGTTGCCACAGCACTAAATTCTCGTTCACATAAATATGACGATGGGAATGCTATAAAACGATGAACAATCTACCGCAAGCCAGGGTACAATTGTGGGATTAACTTTAGTAGATCTTGGTAGCCTTTTTCAAATTTGATTGTTATTTCCTCATTCGTTGTCAGTTCTATGTTGATGCTGGGATGATCCTGCTGTATTGACATTTGTAACAGGATCCACCACCCCGTTCGGTATTTCCAACTTTAAAATGTCCTGGGACGGTTCCTTGAAATCACTGTGGAGTTTCTTCAAATGTTGCCAGTAAACAATCAATTCGTCATTACACTTGATAAATTAGGGAAATTTTGAAACATACGTCAGCCGATATTATTCTTGTGTATGAGAAGTCTGGCTACGAAATAAACGATATTTTTTGTTTTAATCCCGGCTCATGAGTAGCGCATTATTTAGATTCCGGTACTTCTCCAGGATAATTCTCCAGGCCCGACCCAGGCATAGTATGGGAAAGTTGCCATGAGGGCAAACTGCGTTCCGGCGGGGTCAGGATACCGGCCTGCCGACGTATTTGTGTGACGGCGGGGGTTAGAATAAAAGAGAAAATCTTAGGTGCCCACCCCGGAAATTTATGCCCCCTTGGTAAGACCAGGAATTGTGTGGGGTGGTAGCCCACGCAGGGTCTAAACTGTGACAAAGCACACATTTTTTAGGTCGTTATACCTCAATTCAGATTTTAACACCCGTATACAGAGACAAGACCTGTACACACCCAGATAATAGCACACCCATCGTACCCTCAACGGGTATCTATAATTTGTTTTCTAATCCGGCGGCACCCTGGTCTTCTATTTCTGTGAAACCTAAAAAACTTTCATTGATTTTTACGTCAGATGCCCGGCCTACTTCATCATGAAATGTAACGTGTCTAACTACTTGACTCAGTCTATCCTTCTTGTTAATTGAGTTGTGTCCATTACTATAGAAAAGATGGAGTAAGTTTGATTGCATTAACAATTTCTTTTTCAGCTTCAGAAAAAACGCTAATGATTTCACTTTGAATTGTAGGATTAACGTACTCTGCCGTGGCTGTCGGTTTACTGATCAGCGCATGGAGTAAAGAATCGTATTTTGACAAAAGTTATGATAGCTAAGAAGTTCCCACAATTACATTTTCCTATTTCCTCCCTGTGTCCGCGAATCTCAAATTGTTTGCAGCTATGTTAAAGTTACGTTCACAATTTGGTGTAGCATCCGTTTCCAGAAATTTTCTTACCCAATCGCTAATTCCATGCCCATGTCAACTGTTCTTTGTTTCTTTCACAAATTGAAAACTACACACGCATTCACATGCACGTGGCTTGTTACACGGCGTACTATGTTTTCGGACGTTTTCCAGTCTCTCACCGTTTCCTTTCAAGACCATTTTTGCTCCCCGAATAGCCAACAATGTTTGCAAAAATCAGTGTCATTCTTGGGGAATAACATATCCATTATCTTAAAATTCGTTGGCTTGTGATCGCTAACTTGAAATAATGTTTATTAGAAAATTGTCTATTTTTCTGCTTGATATCTCGAGGAAAAGGACCAGCTTGTTGACAGGAATTATGTGTAGCTAAGAACATTTTTGGTACATCGTCTGCTTCTAAGAGATAATCAGCTAGATCATTGAATGTTTTTAGGTTATCTGTATTTGTTGTATTCTCGTATATATCCTATTTGTAACCTTCTTTGATTCCACCATCACCAAGATTATTACCATCACCATCAATAACAACACTTTCTGGATCTGCTGTTTCCTTATGTTTCCGATTTGCAACCGATTTGTTTTCATAATCTCCAAATCCTTGCCATCCCCACCAGTAATGACACTTCATTAGTTCATCAGTAGTTGCACAATCATGAAAATTATTCTCATCACCACCACCACCACTAAAAACACTTTGTTTTAGTTGTACAATCACTATCTGTAACATTGTTAGACGGAATATCACATTATTCAATCTGCCAATATCAATTTTCACCAATTTGTTTCTTCAATCAACACTCTTTTACCTTTTCCGAGCACCACTCAAATGTTGATAACTTGTTTTTAAAAGGTTTCATTTTCTAACATTCTGATTTCTTCAAAAAATATCCACAATATTAATTTTTCCTTAAACACGCACACAATTCTTCAGCGACGCATAATACTATTCAAGTCTCATTAACTGAAAGCGCAAGATTTTTGTTACGTAGGGTAAAATGCGTATAACCAGTAGTGGAAATTCTACCTTTATTATTTAATTTTATGAAATTATGACTGTTATAAAACCTAAATGACTTGGTTACCTCCAAGTACAAAACCCGCCTGCGTGAGCGAGTCGGCTCTTTTTTATATACGCCGGCTTGCCGTCACGTGACCGCCGTTGAGCGTGGGAGGGAGGTTTGCATTCTACCACGAGACGATCCAAGTAACGGCGGCGTCCCTTTGGTCTAAAAATATCTGCGCACCAACGCCGTAGCGCCTTCGCTATTCTCAGGTATGCGAGCCTTCCGTGTCCTTCTCCCTCGCAGGGCCGCCGACGTGACGCTGCACCGGATATTGTTATCTGGGATTTGGATAAGAAACCTGTCTACTTGTAGATGTTGCTGTGCCGTGCGATCAAAACGTGATCACGGAGGCAGAGAGACGTCTTGTATTTAACAAGAGTTTGGAAATCGAGAGCAGTCGAACGTGGTGCGTAAAGGTACAGGTCGACCCGATATTTATCTGATCTCGAGGATTTGTTCCGCAAAACTTGTGTAAGAACTTGGCGAAACTCTCAGGTAATTCAAAAGACTGGGAAGTGCAAGATATTGCTTTCTTAGGAACAGACCATATTTTGCGCACAATATTGTAGAGTTAACGCATTGTTCGTAGATCTGCTCTTTAGGAAGCTGGTTGCAACCTGGAGTATTTTTTATAAACAACCGAATCATAACTTTAGTCGTGAATTAGAGGAACAATAATAATAATATGATAATGTCCTATGAACTTTGAAACATTTCTTTCTCTTGTTTCTTTCATAGATCAGACGGAAAATAAATCAAGGAAAATTAAATAATTTATCTGGAAAATCGGATAAATTCAGGGAGTTTTTTTAATTTGGCTACCCTGAATTGTAACACTTGCCCGCTGGTGCTCCAACTCGAAATTGTGTTATTGTGGACGATTGAAAAAACCTGAAAGAGTTTTTCGAAACCACAGTTTGATCTGAACATGCTGACTGTCAATTTATTCAGCTTGCCAATGACCTTCACGAAATACACAATTTTGATTTCACAATTATTGTAGTAGTGTTGCGAGACCTTTTGTTGTTTGATGTTTTGCAGAAAATATCGTTGGTTGTAATCTGCTATGTACTAAAAGGATGGAATGCTTGTGATACGAGTATGCTCAAAGTACAATCCAAAGGAGCGAACAGTATTTTTTCCTATGTTTGAAAAGACCAGCAAAATAAACGATTCGCGCTTGAGTGAGAATGAATTTCAGATTTATCGACGGTTGTATTATGAAACTGTGGGCTTTTAATGGAAATGGATGAGATATTTCGCTTTTGTGAAAAAAATGAATTTGTTTGCATTGCTGATAGCACGTTTGAAGAATACAATACATATGCATTGGGTTGACAAATATCATGGGATAAAAATATGGAAATGCACAGATGGCAGTAGTATCGCTTACAAAAGTCTAAATAGGCAATGCAGTGGCAGAGCTTTCATGTGTACTGAATTGATTCATGTGAAAAGTTTTCTGACGTGCTTGTGGCTTTACGACGGGAATTAAGACTTTCAAAGGGGACTGGTAGTTGGTGTTAACGGTTGGTATATTCCATTATGGAAGTCATTAGAGAATTCAATATTCCGAGATCCACAGTGTCAAGAGCGTTCTGAGATTACCTAATCTCAGGCATAACCTCTCACTACGGACAACGCAGTGACTGGCGGCTTTCACATAATCGAGAGCAGCAGCGTTTACTAAAAGACAACAACACTGCTTGAAATAACCGAAGAAGTCAATGTCGGACTTACGACGAATGTATCCGGTAGGACAGTGCGGGCAAATTTGGCTTTAATGGGCTATGTCAGCGGAAGAACGACTCGAGTACTTTTGCTAATAGCACGACATCGCGTGCAGCGCCTATCCTGAGTTCGTGACAATATCGATTGGTCCCTAGGCGACTGGAAAACAGTGGTTTGGTCAGATGAATCCCGATTTCAGTTGGTAAGAGCTGATGGTGGGGCTCGAGTGTGGCGAAGACTCCACGAAGCCATGGACCCAAGTTGTTAACAAGGCACTGTGCAAGCGCGTGGTGGATCCATAATGCTCTGGTCTATTTTTAGATGGAATGGAGTGGGTCCTCTGGTCCAATTGAACCAATCATTGTCTTTAAATGGTATACTCAGCCACTTGGAGACAGTTTACATTTATTCTTGGACTTCATGTCCCCAAATAACGATGGAATTTTTATTGATGACAGTGCGCCATGTCATCGGGTCACAATTGTTCGTGATTGGTTTGAATAACATTCTGGACAATTCGAGCGAATGATTTGGGCACTCAGATCGACCGACATGAATCTCACCGAACATTTATGGGTCATAATCGAGAAGTCAGTTCGTGCACGAAAACCTGCACCGGCAACACTTTTGCAAATATGGACCTGGCTCTACGGCAGGGGACTTCAGTGCTTTGTTGAGTCCATGCCACGTCGAGTTGCTGCATTTCGGCGGGTAAAAGGAGGCCCTGCTCGATATTAGGAGAGTATCCCGTAGTTTTTGTCACCCTAGTGTATCGGTGCACCTGTGCAATTGAAAATCTGCAAAATGCCTATGGATCTGTCTTCCACAAAATTCACCGCTTAAGAAACGAACTCTATTTTCGAGAAAAAATATAGACAGATTTCGACTGACAAGGTGTTTATGAGGATAAGGACAGTTTTACGGATGCTAACTAATTGTTCTCATTCTGCCCACCTCGTCTACTACAATATGGATGGAAAGAAACGTTTCTTGTCTGAAACGCACAAAAACATACCGCATGAATACAACTTCAGAGGAGAGAGAGAAATATTCGTTGAGAAATATTATAACCCAGAAGACAGTTCTACTGCAGTTTTTAAGGAAATGACACTACAGACAAATCTGCAGCACTGAAGGACCGAAAGATCGATTTGGTTTTACAAGAAATAGGCAAATTCGATTATTAAGATAAGCATGTGTAAATTTATATTTCTTTACAAGCTCTTCACCTAATTTCACAGTTCCGAGCCGGCACTGCCATTTGTTCTTTATAATTCTAAAAGACTAAATGTGCTTTAACAAATAATGTACTTCAGCTTCTGGGTCAATGATCCCAATCTCAATCAGGTTTTCGTTCTATTTCCCTGATCCATTGAACAAATGCTGGGATGACCCTTGATTAGTCTTCTCCTCTACGCACGCTATTACATGCTCTTGATTAATAACTTTTCGGCCTAACTTTTCAATTTACCCTTTCTGATATGATCGTGACAATGATTATAATGAGTATTCTGTATCGTGAGATTGAAGATAGCAACAAATTTTCGTCGTCAAAACCTGTCTCAAACCTGTTTAGTGTAGAACAGATTCAGATGACCCAACAAGTACTCAAACCACGGACCAGGATGGAAGACAAATGTGCTGTCCCCTTTACCGAAATGGACTGTTTCTGCATAACGAAACGATGACGTCATCAGTGTTGTAGTGGAGCCTAATGAAAATACTCTTGTCATTTGTGTATAGAAATTCATTCTAATTGTCTTTCATTCCGTAACTGAGCAGAGCTATTTCTGAGGCGGTGTGTGATTAGTTTATTAATCGAATCAAGAAGTTGTCTGAAAAAAATGTAACAAAACCTATTAGAACACTTTTAAATCTATCCATTATATTTTTAATATGTTCTTCATTTTATTACTGTTTTTTTAATTATTTATTTTAATTAATTTTATTATTTATTATGTTTTGTTTTATTTTATTTTAAAAGTACTGAATGGAGTCACGGGCATCATGTGCTTCTTTTTTTGTAACATTGTCTTGTTATTAATAATTACTTTTTCTTCCTTCAGCTTATTTTTAAATAATGCTTGTTTCAAACTCTACCTCTTATTTATGTCGAGATTTCTCTTAGATTCATGATAAACTCACTATGTTAAATCGTGAGTTGAGAGATTTTGTTATTTCTCTCTGAAGATCTGTTATTATTGAAGATAAATTGGAATGCATTAAAAGCCTATGTGCATGAAATTTGGTATGTGTAGATAAATGATCTCGGCCCAAAACACCCGGAAACAGTCCGGCGAACAGGAACAGTACGAGGAATTGTAAATGGCGGTGGCAGTAGCAGCAGCAGCAGCAGCAGCAGTGGTGGCAGGTGGCAGTGGCAGTGACAGTGGCAGTGGCAGTAGTAGCGCAGCAGCAATTAGCACCAGTAGCAGTTTAGCAGTACAATTAGCACCGGTAGCAGTACAGCACACTAGCACTGGCACAGCATAGCAGCATACCAGCACCGGCACAGTAGTATAGTAGTATACTAGTACTGCTAATAGTAGTATAGTAGTATACTAGTACTGGTAATAGTAGTATACTACTACTGGTAGTAGTAGTAGTAGTAGTAGTATACTACTAACACCACCACCACCACCATTACAATTTCTTGTTAATTAATAGTAGTAATAGTAGTGGTAGTAGTAGTAATAGTAGCGGTAGTAGTAGTAGTAATAGTGGTAGTAGCGGTAGCAGCGTTAGTGGTACTGGTAGTAGAAACAGTTGTAGTAGTAGTAGTAGTAGTAGTAGTAGTAGAAGAATTAGTTGTAGTAGTAGTAGTAGTAGTAGTAGAAATAGTTGTTGTAGTAGTAGTATAAATAGTTGTAGTAACACGAGGAGAAGAGTTGTACTTGCGGTAGGCGAAAAATAGTAATAATATTATGGGAGTAGAATTAGAGGAGGAGAAAGAGGAAAAGATTGAGGAGAATAATAATACTAAGAAAAGAGTAGCAGCACGAGGAGGAGAGTAGATAGTAGTGGTGGTGGTATTGTTAGTAGTAGTAGTAGTAGTAGTAGTAGTAGTAGTAGGTGGAGGAGAGGAAGAAAGGTAATAGTATTATGGGAAGAAAATAATAGTGGTAGGAGGAAAAGAAGAATAGTAGGAGGGAGAGAAAAAATAGGAGAAAGAATAGTATGAGGAGAAAGAGAAGAAGAGTAGTATGAGGAGAAAGAGAAGAAGAAGGAGAAAGAGAAGAAGAGTAGAAGAGGAGAAAGAGAAGAATAGAAGAGGAGAAAGAGAAGAATAGAAGGAGAAAGAGAAGAATAGAAGGAGAAAGAGAAGAAGAGAAGGAGAAAGAGAAGAAGAATAGTATGAGGAGAAAGAGAAGAAGACTAGTATGAGGAGAAAGAGAAGAAGACTAGTATGAGGAGAAAGAGAAGAAGACTAGTATGAGGAGAAAGAGAAGAAGACTAGTATGAGGAGAAAGAGAAGAAGACTAGTATGAGGAGAAAGAGAAGAAGACTAGAATGAGGAGAAAGAGAAGACGAGTAGTATGAGGAGAATGAGAAGATAGGAATTGGAGGAGAACGAGAAGTGGTATGAGGGGGGAAAAGGTGCGGTATGAGGAGAAAGAGAGGAATAGTAGTACGACGAGAAAGAGAAGAGTAGTATGAGGAGGAAGAGAAGAAGAGTAGTATGACGAGAAATAGGATAGTAAGGATGAGAAAGAGAAGGAGAGTAGTATGAGAAGAGAGGAATTTGAGGAGAACGAGAAGAAGTGGTATGAGGAAAAAAGACTGGTATGAGGAGAAAGAGTAGAATAGTAGTGTGAGGAGGATGAGAAGAGTAGTGTGAGGAGGAAGAGAAGAGGAGTAATATGAGGAGGAAGAGAAGAGGAGTAGTATGAGGAGGAAGAGAAGAGGAGTAGTATGAGGAGGAAGAGAAGAAGAGTAGTATGAGGAGGAAGAGAAGAAGAGTAGTATGAGGAGGAAGAGAAGAAGAAGGAGGAAGAGAAGAAGAAGGAGGAAGAGAAGAAGGAGGAAGAGAAGAAGAAGGAGGAAGAGAAGAAGAAGGAGCAAGAGAAGAAGGAGGAAGAGAAGAAGGAGGAAGAGAAGAAGAGTAGTATGAGGAGAACGAGAGGAAGAGTAGTATGAGGAGGAAGAGAAGAAGAGTAGTATGACGAGAAAGAGAAGAGTAGTATGACGAGAAAGAGAAGAGTAGTATGACGAGAAAGAGAAGAGTAGTATGAGGAGACGAGAAGAGTTGTATGTGGAGACGAGAAGAAAAGTTGTATGAGGAGACGAGAAGAAAAGTTGTATGAGGAGACGAGAAGAAAAGTTGTATGAGGAGACGAGAAGAAGAGTTGTATGAGGAGACGAGGAGAAGAATTGTATGAGGAGACGAGGGGAAGAGTTGTATGAGGAGACGAGGGGAAGAGTTGTATGAGGAGACGAGAAGAGTTGTATGAGGAGACGAGGAGAAGAGTTGTATGAGGAGACGAGGAGAAGAGTTGTATGAGGAGACGAGGAGAAGAGTTGTATGAGGAGACGAGGAGAAGAGTTGTATGAGGAGACGAGGAGAAGAGTTGTAAGGAGGAGATGAGGAGAAGAGTTGTATGAGGAGACGAGAAGAGCTATATGAGGGGAGACGAGGAGAGTTGTAAGGAGGAGACGAGTAAAGAAGATTTGCAAGGAGGAGATGAGGAGAAGAGTTGTATGAGGAGACGAGGAGAAGAGTTGTATGAGGAGACGAGGAGAAGAGTTGTATGAGGAGACGAGGAGAAGAGTTGTATGAGGAGACGAGGGGAAGAGTTGTATGAGGAGACGAGGGGAAGAGTTGTATGAGGAGACGAGAAGGAGAGTTGTATGAGGAGACGAGAAGGAGAGTTGTATGAGGAGACGAGAAGGAGAGTTGTATGAGGAGACGAGAAGGAGAGTTGTATGAGGAGACGAGAAGGAGAGTTGTATGAGGAGACGAGAAGGAGAGTTGTATGAGGAGACGAGAAGGAGAGTTGTATGAGGAGACGAGAAGGAGAGTTGTATGAGGAGACGAGAAGGAGAGTTGTATGAGGAGACGGCAGTGAGAGTTGTGGCGAGGAGACGAGAAGGAGAGAGTTGTATGAGGAGACGAGAAGGAGAGTTGTAAGGAGGAGACGAGAAGGAGCGTATGAGGAGACGAGAAGGAGAGTTGTATGAGGAGACGAGAAGGAGAGTTGCATGAGGAGACGAGAAGGAGCTGTATGAGGAGACGAGAAGGAGAGTTGTATGGGAGGAGACGAGAAGCAGAGTTGTAGGAGGAGACGAGAAGAAGAGGTGTATGAGGAGACGAGAAGGAGAGTTGTAGGAGGAGACGAGAAGGAGAGTTGTAGGAGGAGACGAGAAGGAGAGTTGTAGGAGGAGACGAGAAGGAGAGTTGTAGGAGGAGACGAGAAGAAGAGGTGTATGAGGAGACGAGAAGAAGAGGTGTATGAGGAGACGAGAAGAAGAGGTGTATGAGGAGACGAGAAGAAGAGGTGTATGAGGAGACGAGAAGAAGAGGTGTATGAGGAGACGAGAAGAAGAGGTGTATGAGGAGACGAGAAGGAGAGTTGTATGAGGAGACGAGAAGAAGAGGTGTATGAGGAGACGAGAAGAAGAGTTGTATGAGGAGACGAGAAGAAGAGTAGTATGAGACGAGAAGAAGAGTAGTATGAGGAGAACGAGAGGAAGAGTAGTATGAGACGAGAAGAAGAGTAGTATGAGGAGAACGAGAGGAGAGTTGTATGGAGGAGACGAGAGGAAGAGTGGTATGAGGAGGACGAGATGGAGAGTGGTATGAGGAGAAGAGATAGAAAATCGTGGGAGGAGAGAGGGAAAGAGAGAGAGAGGAGAGAGATAATAGGAGGAGGAGAATAGTACTAGCAAGTGAAGAAAAGTAAATAGTAGTGGTGGTGGTGGTGGTAGTAGTAGTAGTCGTAGTCGTAGTAGTAGTCGTAGTCGTAGTCGTAGTAGTAGTCGTAGTAGTAGTCGTAGTAGTAGTCGTAGTAGTAGTCGTAGTAGTCGTAGTTGTTGGTTCAAATGTGCAAACATTGGGTATAAAAGTAGTTGGAATCTTTGGAAGTTTATGAAGTGACAAATTAAATATTTCCTTGCAATATGTTAACATGGTTGAGTAGAGACAAAGATAAATATTCAAGAGGCCACACATTAGACATAAAATATTTTCTGAGTTTGTTTATAGTTGTTCATACGGTTAGCCTTGCATGTGATTTAATGGCAGAAAAACATCGTTTTTAATCTGATAATTTTGAATTTATAGAGATTTGTTAACAATTTAAATGTAAACCAATAAATGGCGTAGGTCGCAATAGTACTATTGTATACTAAATGAAATGTAGGACAAATCTGAAAACAATTTATTTCCCATCCATTCTACCAAAGAACAAGCCTTGACAGAGTCGCAATCGCCAGTGGAAACCGTTTCCAAGCCAGGTTGCCGTATATAATCACAATATCCAAAATCCTGAGAGAGTCTAAATACGAGCACCTCACGAAGTTCGTCACCAACAGTTCGCTGCTACGGTGCTCAATCCCAAGCAGAGAGTATGTACTAGCGTCGGCACTCAATGTTAATTTGAACGCTCTTATTTTCGTAGAGGGGAAAGAATCGACCCTCTCACTTTGACAGAAGTAACGAATCAGAAAGAAGCTTCCATTTGCTGTCTCCACCAGCCAATAGGCGTCGACAGCCGGCCTACCAATCGAAATGGGGGGCAGATGTGAACCCGGACAATTGAAATTTCTTTATCTAGCAATTTTCCAATATGGTGGACATAATTATATACTAAAGAGAATGTATTTTATGTAAAATTAATGCGCAAGGCCATGTACAAGCCAACAATTAATAGGATTTCGAATTCCAAGTCAATGAATGTAATTTTAGCCAAAGAAGTGCAAAATAAAATGTTATTTTATATACACAATATTTATTTCGAAATTAAGTAAATATTCAGTACTTAGTCGTACACAATATAAAGAACAATTCAGTTTTTTACAGACAATTATTACACATTTACAAACAAATATTCAATTATTACAAAACCATTATAAGTAATGTGTGTGTGTGTGTGTGTGTGTGTGTGTACATACTTAAAAAATCACTTCGCTGTGAACCAAACACATGAATATAGAATTCATGAATTTCGAAAATTGTCAAAATACACCTAGTGACCATTACTTCCTTAATATTTTCTCCTAATCAAAACAACATGCCATCAATACAGGATCTTGAAATTTCACGTAATCATAACTGTAACTGAAGTATTATAATACAAATGAAAATGATTGATGTATAAATGAATATGAAATTCTCATTTGCACAATTTTATGCACAAAAAACATTAGTCAATCTATTAATCCTCTACCATTGTATTAGGTTACACAATATAGAAAATTTGTATAAATACAATTACCTAGTTTAATTCCCACGCTTTGGGGTAAGAGAGATATGTGGCGACCTCGACGTGTTTCCTTCACAGTAAATAGCAAACTCCGCTTGCTACAGAGAATGTCCTTACTCGTCTATAGAGAATGAGTCGTTTTGCAGGAAAGCTACAACTCAATGTTTGCCTCGACCGGGAATCGAATCCGGGATCACACCAAGGGATGATAGTGTTGTATTTCAAAGGAAAAAGACCAATTCAGTAAATCAATTAAATAATGAAAGAGTTATAAAGTTTTGATGTCATTAAATAATTCAATTAAATATACCGAATTCCTAGTGGGTCGAAGCCAACATCAACTTCTTATCAAGATAATAGATGGAATACGGTACTAAAGATACGAAGGACTAGAGGTACTACAGAAAGGCACAGACTTTCTCGTAGTAAAGTTTTCTAATTTCCGTGCGGTAATCTGGCTTTAAGGTCTTGCTCCATTCTCTGGCCAGCTACCATCTATTTTCGCCCTACAAATTTATTTCCTGCGTTTTCCCAACTTTTCGGTTTCCTAATAGCACAACTAAAATATTACTTCAAGAATATTACAGAAGAGTAAAACCTCCTCCTAAATAGAAATTTTTCATTTAAAAATGGCGATTAAGCATTACTGTAAAAAATTTAATTTTTTTTTTCGAAAAACTTCATTTGAAGTAATTAGAATATTTTATTAAAGAACGCAAACATGTATACGAATCGATGGAAATGTGCATATTAACGCCGCGAGAGTTATTTTAAAAAAAATACATTTGTGTAATTTTTGAAAAAACAAAATGAATGCAGCAAAATGAACCTTACGTCATATTAAACAGTGCAATTAGCACTATCGATTCAAAATGTTTGAAAAAAATTGAAGCCATTTTTAAGAAAATGGCGTTTCAGCGTTTCTAAAAATGCCGAATTTGAGCACATTTTAAGAAATTGCCTGTAGTCTAAATATTAGGGACGTACGAGATTAGTTTAAAAATTGCATCTTTGTGTTTTTTGAAAGAAACAAACAAAAGAATAGAGCAATATGGTGTCGAAGCCATCGTATAGGGTTTGTTTGACACTAACCCTAAAAAAATTAAAGAAAAAATTTGAATCCTTTTTGAGATAATTTTGTTTTAGTAATTTTTTACACTTGCACATATTGCACGTGCTATTGCAGGTAAACTAATTATACTTTCAAAAATGTACCTGACCTTTATGAAAGAACTAATTATGTACAACAAATTTCATTTGAAGGAAAAAAATCTTTCTTCAATTTTGTAGTTGTAGAAAGACACCGTAAAGATTTAAACTCTTTCTATTATCGAAAATTCAGAATTAACCAAGAAAATCGGATCTATGCCACCTTTATTAGTGTATTTTACTCTATTCTTACAAGCAATGTAAAGGAAAAAAAAGAGTCATGTTTTAGAAAATTGTAAAACTGCCCGGGGGCTTCATGTAAATGGGAATAGACGAATAAAGCGGTGAAATTGCCGATTGGAAAACCACGAGTCGTTCATTCGAATCGGCTGGCCCCGTACGCAGGAAGTAATGAAAATGATGATGAAGAAAGACCGCACGAGTTTGTGAGCTGGACATGCAAGAGTTCACATTTCACGAGTTTATGTCTCATTATAGTGAAAATCATAAAGCGCGTTTTGGTGTAACAACGGAAGTGCGACGGGATCTGTTTGCGCTACCCCTGGACTATTCATTGGCGCATTGTGTCGCCCAGGATTTAGATATGACCAGAGGTTTTGCTGCTGTATTCAAGAGAAAATACGGAAGGATAGAAGAATTAAAGAACCAACAATTAGATATTGGGAAGGTTCTGCAACTGCACGACGTCAGTCGATATGTTTATTACCTTGTCACAAAAAGTAAGTCATATCACAAGGCATCCTATGAAAATCTTTGGGAAACTCTGATTGAATTTGAATTAACGCCAACAAGTACTGCAGGACAACGTCCAGAAGATTGTCATGTCAAAACTGGGATGTGGTTTTGATGGACTTTTATTTATTTATTTATTTATTTATTTATTTATTTGCGTCAAAAAAACAGTTAAAAACTGCGTATGAGTTGCTATGGGGAAAAGTGAATTGTGTGCACATTTTCAAAATTCTGCGATCTCTACACCAAGTCATACACTACTTAAATTTTGAATTTTTGAAAGGGAGAAAAAAACAACAAAAAACTCCCATGTAATAAAACCTATTTTCAAGGATAAACAAGCAATAAATTTTGGCTCTTATTACTTCCTGCCGCGACAACATGGAAACGATAATTTGAATAAATGTATTTCCCACTGAATTCTAGAAGACGTGCACAGAAATGAAGTTACATTTATGTCCAGAAGCAAAAAAAAGGGGCCATCTCAGCATTTGCTCAATGGATCAGGGAAACTGGACGAAAAACCTGATCGAGATGGGGTCATGACCCGGAAGCTGTAGTACAATAGTTGTTACAGGTTGTTTATACTCATTTATACAGTCCAAATGGTAAATAATGCATTATGTATCATTGTTAAAATTAATGTTCCTTTTCTTGTGATGCTCAGTATAGTCTCTAATTGTATAGAAACAGTTATGCAGCAGAAACGATTTCACTTGGGATTTAAACTTTTCTATTGAATTTAATCGTTTAATGTCATCTGGCAAAGTGTTGTAAAATAATGTACATGTATTGTATGTGAATTTTTTGTAATGAGTTGTTGATACTGTCACCTGATGAATATGATTTCTACGTCGAGTGTTATAGTAATAGACTTCGGTATTTTCTGAAAATATATTCCCGCCCTTGAGCAAGTCATTTTTTACAAAAACCACTGATTCGTAAATAAAAAGACACGGTAATGGTAAAATTCCTAGATTAATGAAGAGAGGCTTACATGAATCACGTGGGTGGGATTTGGTTATTATTCGTACAATTCGTTTTTGTAATCTAAAAGTCCTTTATGAGGTTGCTATTGAAAGAACTTAAGAATATTATGCCATATCTCAGGCGGAATGAACATTCGCGAAGTATACACAACGAGCAGTATGAAGGCTGACTGAATTTGCAAGAATTCTGAACGCGTAGCATAATGAACTTAATTTTGTGTTCAATTCATTTAAATGGACGTTCCATTTAAGGTTTGACTGAATTGAGAGACCTAAAAATTTTGTTACCTTAACATCAGTCAATGGTACACTGTTCATTTTCAATGGAGCACAGAATTGTTTATTTGAAATAGAAAACTGCATTAAAACCGTTTTCTTTTCGTTCACTATTAATTTGTTATTTCGGAACCAATTTGAAACATCTGATATTGTACTATTTACGGTTTCTTTATTGCAAAGGATGTTCGTATCATCCGCAAAGAGAACTGAACTGGAGAATAGTGAGAAGCATGTTGGAAGTACGGTTCCGGTACACTGGGGTTAGCATTTTAGTCTGCAGCTACCACCATGGAATGTCGTCATATCCAAAGAAGACAATTGACTGCAACTTCTTCTTAACCTCCAACTGCACTAGAGGCTCCAGCTGCAAGTATCGGCATGATTTCACTAAACGCGCTCCGAGACGGATCGCAACTAAGGAGGGGGTAGTGTAACGAATATTGCGTCATCTGCCGGCGCCACCCCGAGCTGCCTGTGATCGCGGGTTACGTCATTTGCCAGCGCTACCACGAGCCTGCCTGTGAGCGCGGGTTGCATCACCTGCCGGCGGATATTCCAGAAGCGGTGTCGGATCTGAAGGCCTCGCCGAGATAAAGGCCGGACGAGTCAGTCTTGAGTCCGCAGTGGAAGCTGAACTGTGAAGTGTGTGCATCGCGGTGAATAGCTAGCTGTGCAGTGATTGTGCTCAGTGACGTGAACCGTGGTCAGCGCATCGTACTGTGGTCGGTGACGTGAACTGTGACCAAGTGCATAGAACTGTGATCAGTGCAGTGAACTGTGGCCAGTGCTTAGGACTGTGTGAGTGGGTAAGAGAAGAGTAGTGTAAATAAATAATCAAGGGAAGTGTAGTGTAAATAAATCAAGAGAAGAGTAGTATAAATAAATAATCAAGAGAAGTGTAGTGTAAATAAATAAAAGTGTAAATAAATAAAGAGAATTGTAGTGTAAATAAATAATCAAATGTTTTCAGTGATTGTGTTAAGAAACAAAATAAAAGTTTTTGTTAAAATAATACGAGACTTTTAATTCACCACCTAGAAACGTAACAGTATTCATGTTTAACAGTTTTAACTATTTTGTTATTTATCTGACCATATAACAAAGTAACATAGATTATTTTCATTAACTTTTGCATAATTAATGCATATTTTAAATAATTAATGTGATTGCTGATTAAGTTCAATTAATTTTAGTTTAGTCCATATTTTATCAACATTCTGTAGTGAGATATTACAAAATTTCCTCTCTCTACATTTATATCTGCTAAAGATCTTAGCGTCCGGCTTGCTGGGTCAATGGGTCACGATATATTATAATCCTTATTACCTCTATAATGGATTATAGGATCCGCCGACTATACAGCGCAGCTGGGAATCTGAAATAGAATGATTCTATTCCTAGTTCATTTCTGTTTGGATTGACTAAATGAAAGATCACTTTCTTTTCTAAAGAACAAACTTCAACAAAGTTTATTTTTACGCTTTTAGCAAACAATTTAGTGAATTTACAATTTTTAGGCCTTTGATCAAGATATCTTTCAATTTACAATTTATACCGCGGTTAACTTATCTTTTCTTCGTTGATGTCCCTCGTAGACTTCTCAGTCGAAATATCTTGCGAGCTTGCCGTAGTCCAAAGTTCCACGAAATCCTCTTCTGCCCCTATCCAAGCTGGTCTCAAACTATCAAAATTATCAGTCCCGATTACGTCCTATGACATAGTCTCGAACTCGATTACCACTCCCGACAAAGTTCCAATTTATACATCAATATTGCTTCCACATGAAAATATCTGCAATATCATTCACTGTCCTTAAAATTTCACTGATAACCCAATTCTATCTAGATTGTACTCGTTCCCTCTCACGAACCTACGATCAGTTCAGAAGCGCGTTTACGAGCAGAATGAAATCTTCCTGCATGATTCATCCCTCGAAGACTTCGTATTAAACTACCTTCATTTTTTTCATAACATTTGACCGTCCTTCTCTCACCCAGCCAATCCATACGTTTGTTATATTTTGGTGTAGCTGAACTTTTGATCGTCTAAACTTCTTCGACCAATCCCAAATTTTCTACTTTCGGCACCAAGCCATCTCTTAATGCATTTAGAAAAAACAAAAACTACATTGTTTATTCACGGTCGTTGCTAAGCTCTAGCTCTCGTGATATTTCGTAATGCATGTTCCACCATATTGTCTACAAATAAATGTTAGTTTATTTTAACGTGACATATCGGTATGTCACAGTAGGCATTGTTGAAAGGTAGTGTAGGATATTACAATGTAAGAAAAACTCTATATCACTTAATTCTAAATTTTTCAATTCCTCTCATGGGCAAGCTCCAAAACGCCAACTATTAATGTCACCTTCATCATTAACAAATTTATATTATCTGCCTCTCTATTAAAAAAATTCTATGTATGTCATCTTTCGAAAATATTTTAGATTTCCTTGCTCATGTATCCTCTGCCTCTTTCTTTTTAAGAAAAGCTATCAATTGTGTGGAACTTACTTATGTCCACATTATCATTAAGTAATATTGTACTCTCTTTAACATGGAATAATGTGACCAGACTTGAGGGTTTCTTTAGACTTTACCAGAAGTGGCCATCATAACTTTTTCCGAAATGGTTTTAATATGCTTGTTGCATTCCAGTTCTAAATAAAGTGTATTCACGCTCATATTTTTTCGTGATTTCTCTGGTAATAGCGCGTGTCTAGAGCAGCATTTGCTGTTATTTCGATGTCAGAATCACAGCTGCTGTCACTCATATTGGAAAAAATACTCACACCGTGGAAAGAATACATTAAAGCTTGAGGTTGACACCAAATGTTTCAATTGTTATCATTGTTAGAACAGCGTCGCCACTTCTAGAAAATAAATCGTTAGTACTAAACGAACGCGTAGGACGATCTTTTAGGATTAAATCTAACTAATTTTTACAAAGTGGATAAACGTTGTACGATATATTGTAAAACAAAACATCTATTACAATACCGATTAATACCAAACTCAAGCCTCCAACGGCCCTGTTTGGCAATCTTCCAATCTCGTATTGTAATAAGATGCTTTACGACACTTATATCGTAAACTACTATTATGTTAACTGTAGTAAATGCTCGGCACATGCGTGTTTTATTTGTTGTGTCAGTATTCATGTTATTAGTAATTGTAAGAATTTGTGCATCGTGGTCACTGTAACCTAGATTATTCGTTATTATTTTACATCTAGTTGTGGTTTTGTTAATTATAATTTGATTCATTGCTGTTTGTGATTTGGGTTATATTCCGTGTAGGTACGTGCACCGTAATATCTAAATTAAAAGAATGAATTAAGTTGAGAAACTGCTCTTTTTCGTGGGATTCGCCCAAAATCAATATTGAATCTCCACATACAACAATGGATTTAAAAGAGATTGCTTCAATTTTGTTCAGAGTTATCTCTAGATTTTCTAATGAATTGAATAATCTACAGCTTGCTTTTGTTGGAGGTCTGTAGATGCAAAGTAAGATAATTTTGGAGCGTAGTAAGATGTACAACTGTTATTTCAAAACTTTTTCTAACTGCATATAAATTGAATTCGACAAGAAGGTAGAATCAATATTTCTTACATAAATACGAACTCTGTAGTGGGCCTTTATTTGATTCCCTTTGTCTACAATAAGATCCCAAACCAAACAAATTCCAATCAAATTCCAGTAATGAAGGAGTATGGAACACTTTGAAAACTTAGGAATTTGCAAACGTAAATCAAATGACAGTTCAAACAAATTTCCAAACAAATCTATACGAAGGAGTATGGAACACTTTGAAAACTTAGGAATTTGGTAAACGTAAATCAAATGACAGTTCATTAGAAATTCTAGATGACCTAAATGACTATTTTGCTTCCGCTGCACATAAAATAGACCCGATTATTAAAGAAAAGACATTTTACTCTCTGGAATCACATGCACCTCGCACCCTGTGACGATAGTTCTTATTTCAAAAAAAATGTTGACTGCCAAGAAGTCGAAAAAATTGTGAAGGCACTCAAATCAAATTCAAAAGGCTCGGATGATATAACGGCAAAGCAATTAAAATTGGTTTTAAAAGATGCTCTTCCAGCGCTTACTCACATAATAAACTTTTCTTTAACAACCGGATATTTTCCCCAATTGTGGAAACAAGCTTACTATCTGTCCCTCCTGAAATGTTTAAATTGTTAAATCTTTTGTGATTATCGACCTATCAGCATATTACCAACATTATCCAAAGTCCTCGAAAAAGCTTGTACGTCAACAATAAACAAGTATCTCACTACAAATGATGCCTCTCACAATTTTCAATCTGGTTTTAGGAGGGTAGAAGTACGCAAACGGCTTTGTTACGAGTCATCGAAGACATTCGTCAATCTCTGGATGAAGGTAAATATAACAACTCTAAGGGGCTTAGACGTAGCAAGGCCTTCGATTCAGACCATGACGTGCTTCTGCAAAATGTAAATGTCTCGGTTTTTCTGATTCTACCTTTATCGTGGATTTCTGCGTTATTTTAGTAATAGACAACAGGTCGTAGTTGCAGAAAACACTTTCTCGTCACCTAAAACCATTTCACGTGGAGTGCCACAGGGTTCCGTACTTGGTCCATCTGCTTGGTCCATCCGTCCTTGATTATCTGCAAAATTCTGCTGAGGCGAACATGCCTGACCCAGCCCCCCACACTAACGATCACCGCCAGTCAGACGGCACTAGAATGAGCGCCGCCGAGAGCCCTATAAACGACGCCCCCGAAACAAACTCCCCCGCCGACGACGATGATGACGAGGGATGGCAACTCGTGGCGTCGCGCGCTTTCCTGCGACGCCAGGAAAAAAGCAACATGCCATTGCTACCCGTGCCGGCAGCAAACAGGTACCAGCTGCTCACACCGCGCACCCGCCCTGCCCCCGCAGAACACTGCCACCGCCCGCGCCCCTCAGGCCCCGCGCCCTCAAGTGAAGGATCGGCGACTTGCGTGCAACAGCCCGTAAATGTAAAGGAATTGCTCGCCTTACTCACGCCCCACCTCACCAGCCCCACTGCGTGGAAACTACCCACTCCCGCCTCTTTAATCGCGGTTGCGGGAAACCGCGCCGATCACGCGAAAATAATCTCGATCCTGGAAAAAATGCAATCACGCAACCGCGATGCACAATTCTTTTTCCGTCGCGCGACCGCCGAACGCTGCCATCGCCTCGTCATCCGCGGCCTCCCCGTCCACGCCAACATTGACGACCTGCGAGAGCGGGGCTGGAAACATTCCACATCAGTGAAATGCAGCGCCCGCTCTACTCTGAACACGGGAAAGTTTACGTCAGCCTCGGCCTATACGTGGTCGAGATTGAAATATTCTAAAATACCCTGCCAAGTCGATCACGGTTATAGCCAGTCTATCATATCGTGGAGGAGTACTGAGGACTGCTTGCCATCATTCCTTTAATAGACTCTGCATTCCCGTGAACCCACACCAAATTCTCTCTTCAAAATCGTCTCCTGAATGGGAACGGCGGCCTAAACTGCAAAAAGGCGGGAGATAGAGCAGCTTATAACTGACTACTCTCCGCACGTCGTTCTCATCCAGAGACGCACCTTCCTTCCGGCCGAAGCCTTCTCGGAATTACTTTATATACAAAAACAGCCGTCCTGGGCCGTACCGCGGTGGTGGTGCACTTTTTAATCGCTATTCGCAAACATCCCACATACGCTTCTGGTAATGCCGCCTCGCCGCAATAGAGCAATAGCTGTTGAAGCAGGGAACGCCGCAAGGAGCGACACCTCGTCTCCGCTTACAGGCGGCCTCAACTTCAACTAGAGGAAACCGACCTCGATACGCTGCTGACGCTCGGGCCGTCGGTAATAATAGCAGGCGAATTAAATGCAAAGCACACGGACTGGGGCTGCCGTGTGCGGAACGCTGCGGGAAATCGCCTGCCTCCCTTCCTAAATAGGAAGCAATCAGCTCGTCATCTCCGCACCTCATCTATCACCCACCTCCGCACCAACTTCTTCACAAACCACAGATTGAAGGCGATATTCCGCATATTGCCCTTCATTCCCATCTCTTTCTATTAATAACCCCAAACTCCCTTCACGACCTCCCAGTCCGACCACCTCCCTGATCTTCTCTTTGCCCTGCAGAGAGATATTTTCTCCGCCCCCGCCCCAAAACCCAAACCTGTCACTGATTGGGCTTCTGTTTAAAACGAAAGTTTCAAACAAGCTCATCGGAAACTCTGCCCTTGATTCCCACCACAACATCGACCGCGCTATCACCTACCTCAACTATCAAATCAAGTCCGCTTTTCATAAAACTCCTACACCCCCCCACACCTTCTCTCAACTCTACCAAACGCCCGCCGAATGGATCTGCCTTATTCAGAGCGCTGAAAGGCGGTGAGAGAATACCACTGCTCACGACCCTGCAGCGAAAGCAGCGCATCGGAACCCATTCGGCGGAAAACCCTGGTTTTGCGGAGCACAGGAATGCGATGTGGGAAAAACTAATCGAAACTGCAAATTAATAACGCAAAGATCTGTGGAAATTCGCAACGGGCCCACAGCCCACAGCCATACCACAGCACTTAACCGCCCCCACGGTCGCCTCCCACCTACGACCCCGCAGTCAAAGCAGAAGTATTCGCAGATACTCTGCAAACGCGTTTCTCCGCCCCCATCGGCCTCTCTCTCTCCCAGCAACCGCCGCGGAAATTCTTTTCTCCCACGCCCACACACGAAATACCGTCCACTGCAAATCACCGAGGATGAGGCGACCAACTTAAAAACATTGACACGAAACGAGCGGGCGGGCCGGACAAATCCTGGCGAAATGCTAAAGAGGTTACCTCCTAAGGCCGCCCGCCTCTTAGCTTCTATTTACACCGTCATTTCTGTGCACATTTCGCGAAGGAAATCTGCAACTGTGACGGTAATTCCGAAGCCGAGCAAAAACACGCGTCTCCCGGAAAACTATCGACCGATCTCCCTCCTCCCGATTCTCGGCAAACTCTTCGAGAAACTCATTCTCAAGAGAATTCTGCCAGATTTCGAGCAGCGAGGAATAATCAGGGGGACGCAGTTCGGTTTTCGGAAGAATCGCTCCTCCGCTCTTTTCGCCCTCCGCTTTGCACCTTCGCTTCTTCTACTCTCGACCGCCGCTGCCTTCCAGCTCTCTTCTTTGACTTCTCCTTCGCTTTCGACACCGTCCACCACTCCTTCTCCACAAACTTCGCCCCTACGTCCCCACATTTCTACTAAATCTGATCACAAGTTATCTATCAGCTCGATCTTTCTGTCATCTACAAATCTTACACTTCCTCTTCTCGCCCTATTCTCGCCGGCGTCCCACGAGCCGTGCTCTCTCCATTCCTCTTTTCTCTCTTCATAAATGACTCCCCTAGCACCACAGGAGTGAGCGATTTTATCTACGCCGACGACGTAGCGTTCGCAGTTAAAGATAGTCGAATCAAATTCGCCATTGCCAAACTGCAGCGCGCCGCAAATGCACTCGCGAATTGGAGTGCGGAAAACGGCCTCACGCTGAATGCGCAGAAATGCCAGGCAATCCTATTCACTCACAAACGTTCTCACAACGCGCACACGGTCGCGCCCATCCGCTCACACGCACACTCTTCCGTGGCAAGACGAGATTAAACATTTAGGCGTCACTTTGACCGACGCCTCACTAACACACATTTACAAAATACACAAAAAGATGACACAACGAATACACCGCCTTCTCTTTCCTCTCTTCAGAACCAAATCCCTTCAGGATAAGGTGAAAAATCCGCCTGTACCTCGCGTGCGTACGGAGCGCGAAAGCTCTACGCGTGCGAAGCGGGCGACGGCCGCGGAAACGCAGCGTGAGAAGCCTACGCGCGCCGAACACTCTTCATTCGCGCCGCTTCTTAAGCCCCCACCCGGAACAATCTTCGACACTGAACTCACAAACAGGAACACTAACACTATCGCCTCCACCATACACATACCTCTGCCACGGAGAAAATCACTAACATCCAATCTCCACCTCTACTTCGAACCTTTCACACGATATTACACAAAAAAATCACGACACAAACTCAAAAACTCCCACAGACATAACTTTCCAAAAACCACTATAGCTTTCTTATCACTTGCATACAACACAATTTACACCCCACACCACAATAATAAACACTAAATACAAGAATCCTCCCACACACCAGGAATGCACTGGCCTGCACTCACTCTTCGTAAAATCACACCCACTCATTCATCCCACTACATCATTCACACATATGAAAATAGCTAACATGTGCAAAATATACCATCCATCTATGTATCATCCTCACCATCATTCAGCTTTCACTGCAATTACTTTTAGTATCAAGTGTCACTGTACATAGAAAACTGTTATTTGATTTTAACTGATTTCACCTATTGTGTCTGTAATATCTGTAATATCATCTGTACATAATCTGTAAATATCATTGCACTACATCACTGTAAATATCATACATCACCATATAGTAAATAGTCTAGAATAGGTAACAGGTATGGGTAGGCTAAGTTCGTTATATTAGGTTCCAATTTATTAGGTTTCATTTAGTTTCACTTTTTTAGCTTCTTCTTTTTCATTTCAATTTCTAATAGGATTATAGGCATTTAGGTTATCACAGATTTAGGCTAATCATTTATCATTTATTAGTTTTTATACAATCATTGGTGACGAGAAAGCTAGGTTAAGCAACATTGTAAATATGTATAAAACAAATAAATAAAAAGCGACCGGGGAGCGTGTGACGGAGGAGACTTGATGAAACTATATCACTTTTTGGAGCAACAAAATAAAAAACAAGTTTAAAAATAAAAATTAAAAGAATCCACTTAACAAGACTACGCGCGCAGCCCACATGAGACAACTATAGGGCGGCCGCAAAAACAATTAAAAATAAATTAAACGAACACCACTGGCGAAGAGCCCCCACCAGGAGCAGGCCGCCAGCTTTCAACTGGAAGACGACGGGCCGCACGTGTAGAAGTAGAAGCACCCTCCCGCCCTTCCGCCCCCGCTCGGAATGTCCGAAAGCGTCGCGTCGTGAGGCTCAGCGAAGGCCCTCCGGTTAAAGAGTGCGTGGCGTCGGCCCGTGCCGCGCCTCTCTGTCGAATACTTCAGTAGTTTTGTGAACGCACGTAAGGTGCAATGCATGTCATGCCACTGGGTGGTGCGACTATTCCTACTTACGGGCATCTATGGTCAATCCTGCAACATGAAAAGAAAAACAGATCGGTTAGATTTTAGCCAACTGGCGCGCGCATTGCGTGTGCTGAAATTCAAAGCTTATATTTCAAGTCTCATTTTGCTGTTTCAGATTTCTCTTACTCCAGAAATTGTTTTGGTCGCTTATACTTCGCCCGTTGATCGGGTTCGTATGAAGCGACCTCGGAAATGAGAGTGTTTTCCGAGTCAGTGGCTTTTTTGAAAAATTTAGTACTAATATTTTTAATATGCCTTTTAGCAGTGCACGGAAGATCGCGATGCAAATTTTTTGAACATATGTTTTTAGGGGCGCAGAGGGCGTCCCTAAGGCATTCATTTTGAACTACCTGCAGTTTATTTAAATGACCTTCTGCAGCAATCGCCCAGCTAGGGCATGCGTAGTCCATTTGTGGCCTGATAACTGCTTTATAAAGCGTGAGGCAGTTTGTTGCTGACAGTCGTCTTATTGTTAAATAAGCATCGCAAGCGGCCTCTGGTCTGCCGCGCTTCTGCCGCACGTTATTTATGTGCAGGTTGAAAGTGAGTGAGCTGTTCATAACGTCACCTCTAGATACTTGAGCACCTCTCGGCCCAGTTAATTACGTCTCCACTAAGCGCGAGCGGCTTCGGCTGCGCGAATCGACGTCGCTGCGTGAAGAGCACGGCCGTGCTCTTACTCACATTGACTTTGACCCGCCACAGTTTCAGCTACCCTGATCTGAAGTAGATACATCCAACATCTGAGAAGCTCGATCTTTCTCGACGTGGATATTACAGCCGTATCGTCGGCGTACAGTGCTGTGAGTTCCGTCTATGCGCAAGGAATATCACGCACATAGAGTGCTGAAGAGCGTAGAGCTTGCACACGCTCCCTTGTGGCACTCCGGCCCGTATGGCGCGACAGGTAGATTTAGCATTCAGAAGCGTCACTTGGAACGTTCTGTTTGCTAGGAAAGAGTGGACAAGGTGCACTAGGTAACTGGGAAGGTTCAAGGAGTGGAGTTTGTAGAGGAGACCGACGTGCCAAACCTTGTCAAATGCGCTGGCAACGTCGAGGAACACCTGCCCGTGAATCGGCTCGTTGAAGTTGCGTCTTATGCGGTCTGTAATTCGCATAGTTACGGTTAAAGCAACAAAGGAAAGCCAACTGCTCTTATTCATTAATGAATTATCTGCACATATTTCAAAACTCTTTTTAATATTAGTTTTTCAGCATAATTTTTCCGAGTGTATTTAATAAGCTGATAGGCCCATACGACTGGGCAGTTTAGGAATTTTTCCTGCTTGTGAGTTAGTATATGCGTATTAAGCTCACTGACTCGGAAAGTGCTGAAATATAAATATTGAATTAAACAGTGCGACAGTAACATTATGGCTTGTTGTGTTTTAGACGTCGAAAGCGTTGACGCCGTCTGGCCGGGAGCTTTTTTAGCTTCTAGCTCTGCAATGGCCGCTTTTACTTCGCTTCATCTGAAACCCGGCTCGTCGCATATGCAAGCAGTGCCGCTATTACCGTTTGTTGCACTTCGACAACGTGCGGGATTGGCGGCGCCTCCTCTACCGGCTGAAACTGAGATTCTAAAGCATTAGCGAGGAGTTCCGCTTTCGCCTCATTCGACTCCGCAAACTCTCCTGGGCTGATTTGCAGCGGCGGCACCGTTACTGGTTTCCTAGAAAGCATGCGGGTAATTTTCCATAATGAGTTATCCTCAGGTTTGAAGCCTGATAGGAATTTTTCCCACTTCTGGATTGCGAAATTCACAGTCTGATTTCAACTCTACGCTTCAATCGATTTAGCTCTCGCTTATCAGCGGGGTGTCGCGTGCTCTGCCACACTTTGCGCGCTCTGTTTTTCCTGGAAATTAAATTAATTAGAAAAGGAGTTAATGGCTGCTCCTTCTTGTAGGAGCGTTGCTTCAGCTGCGGCGTTTAGGGTTGTCAGCCAGCTTCGGCGAATTTAGCGTTCCAGTTTTCTATCTGCTGTGGATCTGAAAGAAGGGTTGTCTGGAATGCGCTGCTGCAGCCCGTCTCGAATTGTTTCCAAATAGCGCCGCTTCTGCGTCGTAGGTGCACAGAGAGAGTGCAGCCGCTGCGTCTCATCCTGCGATTACTGGGAAAATGATCTGAGGAGAGTTCATAGGTGGTGGTTAGAATAGGTGAACAGTGGAGTTTATGCAAAGCGCGATATCTAAAACATCGGGCCTACCATTCGTCGAGTGGAGGATAGTAGGTGGGTGAGGCGGAGCAAAAATCTCGCAGCCGTTTGCGTCGGCAACTGCTTCAGCCGGCCTGGAGAGTGGTAACTGCGCTGTGTATTTGGCATTAAAATCGCCAGCCACAATTGTTGGAGTTGAGTGCGCCTCGACTAGTTTAGTAACATCTGCAGCTAGTTGGGCGCACGTTTCCGCGGAGCGGTCGGGACGAGCGTAAAGAGAGACAAGTCGCAACGGCCCGCGCTCCGTCTGCACGACACAGCAGTGGCCTCGGCGTGCTGCAACTGCGGAGAACCTGAAACATAATGATTTATGTTGCGTCTTATTACACGCTGTTCCGCCTCTATTGCTGGTGGCCGTCATGTTAGCTGCTTGCGCTGCCTCTGTCGCCCGGTAGCAGAGATATATCCTGAAAATTAAGAGAAAGATGCGGGCTTAGCCATGCTTCACCCAGCATCGACAGAAATATTGTGCCGAGCGAGAAAGCTGTGTAGCCTGACTGCTTCACTCGCGCGCAGATGACGTTGCACCAAACGGCAACGGGTGCAACTATTCCCGCAAAAGAAGGAGAAGCAGCCATTATTTACGGGGCAGAGGTACGAGGTGGGGCGAGGAATGAGGAAGAGCGTGCCTTGTCCGCCGCTTCCGCCGCAGCGGTCGTCGTCACCTCATGGAAGTGCAAGCAAGTAATTGTGTCACTACCACCTTGAGGATGGCTACGCCACTCAGCTGGATCACAGCCGGACACAGCTCGCACGAGCGCCTGCGCCACTCGCACCGTCGATCCCGTTGCGGGCGAGATCACCGATGGTGCGATGCAGCACGCGCCCTGTCGCCCATGGAGGATGGGACGGGATCGCCTCCGCCGACCTCCCTTCGCCGCTCCACGCGAGCGGCGTTCTCGCGGCCGCGCCAGGCCGGCGCTGCTCCCGGGCTGGCGGGGCGGGACCAGGGCGTCCGCGTACGTCCGCTCCTGGCGCCGTCGCTGCCGCTGGGCTCGTTGGCGTTCGCGTTCTGCGAACGCTGAGACCGCGGTGGCTGCGGCGGAGGTGGAGAGGTTTGCGGCGGCGCGAAGGTTCGCGCTCCCGTGAGGGGAGAACGCGCGACGCCTCCCGACCGCGCGTCGGCCGCTCGCCTTCCTCGATGCCAGAACGCCGCTGGCGGTCCTCTGCTGCCGCTCGTGACGCTGCTGCTGGGCCTGGTTGCCCTGAGCCGCGCGCTTGTACCGGGGCAACCCCTTGTACTTAGCGCCGTGCTATCGCTCCTGGCAGTTGGAGCAGTTACGCTCCTCCGCAGGGGGGTTAGGGCTCCGGCACTGCAGTGGCGTCGGCAACCTAGCCGCAGCGCGTGCGGCGCTTGCAGCATGCGCCAGTGCCCGAAAATCCAGGCAATTGTAAAATGCGGGCTCCGCGCGGTGGCTTTATACACCCCACGCGGACGCGGAGCCCACGTATGATAGGGAAAGATCCCGAGCGCCCGGTGGCGCCCAATCCCGCAGGGTGGCGATCACTAAGGGCAGTGGTCTGCCCTGTCGTCCCGGGCCGCTGGCTGCAATCCGCTCCAGCTTCCGCACCTAAAAACCCAACAAGTTCCAAGCTGTCGCGGAGCGCCTGAAAAGGAGTTCAACGGTGCGCCCAAACATACCGAAGGAACTTTTGATTTCGTGGAGCATGTGTGTGGTACTCACAGACTTCGCCCAGGGCGGCGAGCACATCCGGTGCGCTCTCCAGGGTCTCGCACTGTCCTTTACGGCGTCGCCGGCCACCTCTGTGGTGATCAGGCGTCGCCGCCGGTCGCGCGTGCGCCCCGGAGGAGACCAAAGATGTCCGCCACCCCGCACAGAAAGATGGGGTGTGGGCGGTGTCGGCGGGTGACGAGCGAACTCGCCATCCTCCTCCTCCTCTCTGCCGCTGCTGCTGCTGCGCCGGGTGCGGCGTCAGGCACGTGGCGGCGCATGCGGCCGGCGGCGTGGTCCCAGCGGCGGCGTCCGCAGCGGCGGGCGCCGCGTCAGGAAGCGGCGGCCGATTTGGAGGGCCCTGCGCCCTCCTCCGCTCTGCGGTCTCCTCCTGTTGGCAGAAGGAGTCTTTTTTACGCAAATGCGTTCAGTCGAAGAGGAACCGCCCCGTCGTTTGACGGTTCCTCGCTCGGTCGTGCGCCCGCTGGCCCTTCCACGCGCACCATTCCCACCCGCAGACGGGGTGGCGAACGGTGTCGACGCGGCAGAGCTCGCCGGCGACGACATATCGCTTATAAAAGCTCTAACTAGAGCTTTTATAATGCTAGCCCTAAAAATGGCTGTTTGATAGCTGGAGCGCCCTTAGAAGGGGAAGCTACGCTTTTTGCTCTTTAGCCCTTAGAAGGGCTGATCTTCCCTCGGCGGAAGAAAACTCCCTCGGCGGGCGGAGCGCTCCTCGGGTGCGTCCGCTCTCCTCGGCGTCCGGCGACCGAACCCCCAATCGAATGCCTTTGCTCGCCGCTCTGCTATACAGCACAGTTCCGTGTGGCCGCTAAGTGCAATGCAGCCACACTTCCCTGCTGTGGAGCCATCCCTATCCTTGCGGACATCTATGGCTGATCTGAAAAATGGAGAAAACATGGTCAGAAATGACACAGCTGCCCGGCGCGCTTGTGGCGTTGTTTACCGTAAATTTTCTTGATAGCATTGGCGTTAAGCCCGTTTTATTCTATCATATCTCGCGGCGTCAGACGTTGCCGAAGTGTCCGGCTCGTACAGGGCTAAGTTAGCAATTAATTGATTGTTTGATTTGTCTAATTTTGAAAAGAAATTTTTTGCTAGTTCTTTAAAATGATCTTCTAAGAATTGGATTTTTAAAACTGTGTGAATTTCTTTATTACTGATGAAAAGTGGTGCGCAAAGAATTTTTCGTAGGCACGCATTTTGAACTATTTGCAGCTTCTGTAAATGCGCATGCGCCGCGATTCCCCAACTTGGGCAGGCGTAGTCCATAATGGGCCTAATCATTACTTTATAAAGAAGCAGGCTGTCTGCTGTGGATAATTTGCTCTGCCGAGGAAATGTTTCGCAGTACGCCCAGGCGTTGCCACGCTTTTTAGAAGTCGCGTCCGCGTGCTCGCGGTTAAGGCGCGATCGAGCGTGATTCCTAGTATTTGGTACTTCTGCGCGCCATTCAATAGTAGAATTGCATAGCGCGATGGCCGCGGCGCAGCGTATTTATATTTACGTGAAGAGCACCGCCGTGCTCTTCTCCACGTTAACTTCACGCCAGCGCCGCAGCCACCCTGGATTCGGGAGAAATGCTGATCCAAAACATTTAACGAGCAGGTCGACTCCTCTTTTTGACGGCTATTACAGCCGTGTCGTCTCCGCATACATGGCGAGTCTGGTCTGGGGAGAGGGTTGGGATATCTCGCACATACAGGCAGTAGAGTACCGGAGAGAGAATACTCCCCTGTGGCACTCCCGCCCGAATGCGGCGAGTGGTAGATTTTGCGTTCAGAATCGCCACTTGGAACGATCTGTTCGCGAGGTAGGAGTGGATGATGTGGACAATGTAAGTTGGGAAGTTTGCGGAAATTAATTTGGCGAGGAGGCCGTCGTGCCAAACCTTGTCGAAGGCGCTGGCGACGTCTAGGAAAACTCCGCCAGTGAATCGCCGCTCGTTAAAGTTGCGCCGAATTCTGTCAACTATGCGCACTAGCTGATGGGTGGTGCTATGGTGTGCCCTGAAACCAAATTGTTCATTATTAATTAAGTCGTGCTGTTCTGTAAATTTTAAAATTCTCTTAAGGAGAATTTTCTCAAAGAGTTTGCCGAGCGTATTTAGCAGGCCAATAGGCCTATATGACTGCGGCAGCCTTTATCCTTCCAGGTTTGGAAAGCTGAGCACGTGCATGTTTCCATTGCGCGAAATATCTGAAACATGAAAATTGCGTTAAACAAGCACACAATGTTGTTAATGGCACTACGCGGGAGCTTTTTATGACATCGTTTGTGATGCCGTCCGGTCCTGCTGCTGCCGCCCGTAGCGCGGCGATGGTTTCTACTTCCGCGGCGTCCGTGAGCCCGGTTCGTCTGCGGGGGCGTGTAAGGTCACTACACTTAAAGCACACTTCTGCGTGCCTCCGCCGGCGGCCGTCTTCAACAGGCCGAATTGTGACTCGAGGCTGGGGCAAAGCCCGCTTTGTCCTCGGTCACCTCCACGTTGTCGTGCCGTTCATGTTGCGCAGCGGCGGCACTGAAACAGAAGACGGTGGAGAGCTCGCGTTAGCTGCCAGCGATGATCCTCCGGCGACAGCTTGGCAGGTTTCCCCACTTTGTGTTTCAGAGCTCAGTTAAGGCGTCGTCTACACGCCGCCTTAGCTGATTCAGACGAGTTTGTCGGTCGAATGTCGCGTGCGCTGCCACTCCTGCGCGCCCCGTTTTGCGCTGGATGAGCGCGACTATTCTTGGGAGTTCCTGTCTGCTGCTCGTAAGTCGCCCGGCGAAGGCGGCCGCATTCAAGCTATCTGAAATAGAATCCGCGAGCTTTTTTGCGCCTTGCTCGATCTGCTGTGGTCCGAGATGATTTCCGTTTCCGGGAGGCGCTTCTCTCCAGTTCCTTCTGAAAGAAGCCAGTTAGTTCGTCTGCGGGCGGGGTGGAAGTGCAGAGACTGAAAGGGGCCACCGCGCCCCACCTCGGCTATGACTGGGAGGTGATCTGGAGGTGAGTTCGCAGGAAGTGTGAGAAGGATGTTTTGTTTAATAAATGCGAGGACGGCGGAGTGCCGAGAACATCAGGCCGTCCCTGCGCTGACAGGGAAGTGGGGGCTGTGAGGACCCATCACCTCGTAGCCGTGCGCATCCGCAAAGCTTTCAGCTCGCGGCCGCGAGGTGAGATGGTGTGGGAATTCCGCCGGGTGTTTCATGCTGAAACTGCCCGCAAGGCGTGGAACGCGGACGTGAGGCTCCAGGGAGCGTCGAGGTCGCTCCGGTACTAGAGAAGCGCTGCACGTCGGCGGAAGGTAGGCCGAGATGATGCGCAGCGGACCCGCTTTCGTCTGAACCACGATCGCCGGCTCAGGACTGAAAAGAAGGCAAAACAGTTTCGTGATGTGCGATGTCGCGTCTCACTAGAACTGCTGTTCCTCCGCCCGGATTTGCGTGCGGAAGTCGTGCTGATCTATCGGTCCTGTAACAGAGAAAACCAGGCAAAGAGAAGCGATGCATTGGCTGCAAAAGTGTCTCGCCAAGCAACAGAATTGAAATTTTGTGCTTCGCGGCGAATGCAGTGAGCTTCCGCCTGTTTGTTCCTGGGAAGTAACTGGCGTTGCTGCAGTTCCAAAAGGCGAAGTGAGGCGATCTGGAGCAGCTGAAATACAAGTTTGTGAGGCGTTGTAGGCCATCACGGAGCGGCGGGGGCGGGGGATTGAGCTGAAGCTGTGGCCCTCTGACTGACGAGCCCAGCTGATTCGCGCTCTCTTTCCGAGCGGAGGAGCAGCAGTCGCATGACTGCCCGCAGAATCAGCTTTAGGCCACGCGCCGCCTGGGGGTGACCGGTGACGGAGCGGGTAATGACGGACGGCGTGCAGGAGATCGACGCCGTTTAGAGCGAGATCCCCGCCGCCCGGTTGACGAACTGGATGTGGTCGGCGGTTGAGCGATGGAGGAAATCCATCCACGCCCCACGTCCTCCGCTGCGTTCCCGTCAACTGCCGAGACGTCGACGAGAGCGACGAAGACGGCGAGAACTGCGGGGCGGGATGGAGGAGGTGGGCTCCGGTGCGGCGGCGGCGGCGTGAGCGTCGGCCGCCGTTGCAGGGCGCGCCGCTGGCGGCGGGGGCCGCGGCGGCGGTGAGCGCGGCGCGGCGTGCGCTGCGGAGCGCCTGCTGCTGCGGCGTTGGGCTTGCGGCGGCGCGGCGGCGCTGCGTCCCGTGAGGAGCGCGTACTGGCCGTCTCCGCGCTGGACGCGCTCGATGCGGCGCTGTTGAATCCTGGCCCGGCGGGCCGATCCTGGTTGCGCGAGCCTCGCCGCCTCTGCGCCTCGTCGCCTCTGAAACAACGGCGCTGATATTCGGGGCAACCCCGATATCGCGCGCCGTGATGGTCGCCGCCGCAGTTAGCGCAGCGCCGGTCCTCCACGCGCGGATTGTCCCCGAGGGGGCAGGCCGCCGTCGTGCGCGCAGCGCCGCAATTTCCCACAGCGCGGGTGGTGGGCGCAGTGCCGCTGCACATGACCGGTCAAGGCAGTTGCGGCACTGCACTGCTCCTCGCGGCCGATACCGCCCACCGCGACGCAGAGCCCGCGTAGCTCCCGTAGGCGCAGATCGCCCTCTGCGCCGCCTGCCGGCAGCGTCAGGAGGACGAGCGGGAGTGGCCGTCCTCGGCGCCCTGGCTGCCTGCTCTTAATGCGCTCCGCCTTCCACCTGGAACGCAGAGTATGAGACCGTCGAGGCGCGGGTTAGCATGCTCGTCGCAGGCGAGCGGAACGCCGCGGATGACCGAATTTCGCAGCTCGCATTGCCGACTGAGTACGTGCGGTACTCGGTCGATCGCTCCTGCAGCAGCGAGACGGAGGCCGTAGTCCTCCACGTCTGGTGCAAGAGGCGGCATTTCGCCAGCTCGTCAGCAGCGACTGGTCACCGCACACCCCACGCAGCGCTCCAATAGGGAGAACACGTCTCCGCTACCGTATACTAATATGGGCGGCGGGCGCCGTTTCCGGCGGACGAGGTGAATCGTCGTCCTCTCTCGGCATCGCTGCGGTCCGGTCCCGGAGGCGGCTGGTCCGGCAGCATCGTCTCCGTTGATGTCTGCGACGTCGGCGTAGGCGCCGGCGTCGGCGTCGGTGGCGCCGCGGTGGCGCCCGATGTAGAGGCCGCGGAGGCGGCGTTGCGGCGCAGGCCGGATGGCCCGTCGCCCGTGGTCCGCGGGCAGAAACAGGACGCTGTTAGCTGGGGCCGCGCTTCGGTTGAAGGTGAGCTGGATGGAAAACGCTTCGGCGTTCGCCGCTGTAGCGCCCGCGTCGCCGCTTCCACCCTCCGAAGGAGTTTGAAAGGCTTTCCCGCCGGGCGACGGCGCTGGCGTGAGGACATGATGGCCGCGAGGGCCTCGCTACGGCAGTTTCCGTTTCCCTAGCTCCTGTGCTGGCTATTTGCAGTTGGCCGTCAGCCACGCTACACTTTTTGCTCTATAGCCGCCCTTAGAAGGGCTGGTCGTCCCACGAAGGCCGGATCACCAGGTAGCAGGAGTTCTTCTCGGCGCGTCCGTCCTCCTCTCGGCGGTCAGGTAGCGAATGCAATATACTTCCTACCATGCCTTTGCTTTGCCTCAGCAAACATACAGTCAATCGCAACGCCCCAGTGCTTGCCCCACGCCGTCCGACAAGCTGAGCCTTTCCCGCGCTGCCAGGATTGAATGCTGACCCCCGGGCACTGGGCACTGCATTCGGCCGACGCCGCTGCCGGTAGACCAATGGCAGCGCCCCCACCAGCGACGTCACCTTGCGCCCTCTCGCAGGCCTGGGAGAATTCAGAGCTCCTGCAGCTTCTGCAGGAGTAGACGGACGCGCGCTGCTATCGCTTGCCCGACAAGCGATAGAAATCTTAAAAGGCCCTGGTAACATCTTATCAAAAGCCATAGCCATCATTCCCCTGCTCTCCTGCGCGTTCCAATGAGCATAAATAATACAAACTTTCGGCCTTATTTATTCAAAATTTTTTGGAACGCAAACGGGGGGGCCTGAACAAAAAGAAGCTCGAAATTTTACAATTCATTAAAGACTACTCCCCCGACGCCCTCCTCATTCAGGAAACCCATCTTCTCCCAAATGACAATTTCACTATTCAATTTTTTTTTCATTTATCGACAGGATCGTTCAGGCCCCCACCGCGGCGGTGGCACTATAATAGCAATAAAACGGAATATCCCACACACGCCCCTGGTCAATCCGCCTCTCGCCGCAATAGAAACAACTTCAATTGAGATCGGAACGCCGCGCGGAACTATTGCGTTGTTTCGCGTACAAGCGCCCCAGATCCAACTGGAAGAAGCAGATCTCGATACGCTGCTAACGCTAGGGAAAAACTTAATCATAGCAGGTGACTTGAACGCCAAGCACACGGACTGGGGTTGCCGTGTGCGGAACTCGGCGGGAGAGCACCTGCTAGCATACCTGAACAGGAGCAATCAGCTCGTCATTTCTCCACCATCTTCAATCACCCACCTTCGCACCGACTTCTTCACTCAACAAATTCAAGGTGACATTCTTGGCTTTGCCCTTCACACTCCAGCTCTTCACATCACAACCCCAAAGCCATTACATGACTTAACATCCGGATCACTTCTACCCATATTATCTGCAATTAACAGAGAAATGTTCCTGCCTCCCTACCAGACAAAAACTACCTACGACTAACTTTCGGATTAACTTCAAGACAAGCGCATCAAATGACAAGCTACTGCGCCACCCTGAACTTGACAATCCGACTGACATTGACACGGCAATTAAGCATTTTAATTACCAAATAAAGACATCCTTCGATGAAAACTCGTCTACGACACTGGACAAAAAGTCTCCCGACTCTCAAACGCCCGTCGAGCTGATACGCCTGATTCAGGAGCGCCGAAAGGCGCAGCGTATAATTAACGCACGCACGACCGTAAGGACGCGAAAGCAGCGTATCAGCTCCATTCGGCGCAAAACCTCCAGACTTTGCGTGGAGCACAGGAACGCGATGTGGGAAAATATGTTAAGGAAAGCAAATCAACAACGCCGGGCGCGACCTGCGGAATTGCAGCGTGCTACGCAACCCACAGCCTGCCACCACAGCGCTCAATCGCCCAAATAACCTTCCGCCCACCTATGACCCCGCCGTAAAGGCCGAAGTTTTCGCCTCATTACTTGAACAGCGCTTCACGCCACCCCAAATCGCTTTCAATCTTCCTGCCACCGCCGCGGAAATCCCCGTAACGCCTTCCGCCCTGGCTCCGAAATTCCGCCTGACTGGCATATCAGCGATGAGGTATGCGACCATTTAAAACACCAACACAAACAGAGCAGGCGGCCCAGACAAAGATTCATCACAAATGATTAAACATTTACCTCGACGGGCCGCTACTCTACTAGCTTCAATCTACACAGCTTGCATTTCTGTGCAGTACTTCCCAACAGCGTGGAAATCTGCGACCGTTACGCTTCTTCCTAAACCGGGCAAAAACTCGCGTCTCCCGGAGAATTTCCGCCCCATCTCCCTCTTGCCGCTCCTCGGAAAAATCCTGAGAGAATAATTTCAACAGAATCCGCAAGGATCTCGAGGAACGAGGCATAATAAGAGGAACGCAGTTCGGTTTCAGGAAAACCGCTCCTCGGCCCCTTCAAGCTTTACGCTCTCTCTATGCTTCTTCTGCAGTTCTACACCGCTGCTCCATCCCAGCTCTTTCTTTGATTTGTTCATATGTTTTCGACAATTGCGCAAATTCACTCCGCTCCTCCTTCAAAACTCCGCCCATATGTTCCACAATCACGACCCACTACTAGCTATCTAACCTCACGCTCTTCTCAGTCCGTTACTAATAACAAACTTCAGCCCTCGCTCTATTCCTGCCGGCGTCCCATTGCGCGCCAGCTCTCTCCCTCTTCTCTCTATTCTAAATGATATTCCTTCTACTGCCGGAGTGAATGAGTTCATTAATGCAGATGACATAGCGTACGCGGTCAAAGAAACGCGAGTACAAGTTGCGGTTCAGCGACTACAGCGCGCCGCACTCGCGCTATCAAATTGGAGCACGGAAACAGCCTCACGCTGAATGCGCAGAAATGTCGGCACCCTCTCTTCACACACAAATTTTCACACAACGCGCACACTGTCGCTCCCATCCGTCTAAATGGTCACACAATTCCGTGGCAAAACACAGTTAAATATCTAGGAGTCACCTTCGATCGCAGACTGACCTGGAAGCAACACATCCAACACGCTCACAGAAACATGACCTGGCGTATATCATCTCTTCTTCCACTTTTCCATAGTAACCTTCGTGACAAAAATCAAAACTATTTCACCTCGCGTACGAAGCGCGGGGCTGTACGCATGCGAGGCCCGCCACGGCAGCGGAGACAAGCCTTCAGCTTCACGCGTGCCGAAAATTTTTATTCGCTCCACATCCGTCCGTCAGGCACAGTCTACGCAGATCAACTCACAAACAGAAACACTGACACAATCACCAACACAATACACGAATCCTACATGGAAAGAATTCACGACATCTTTACACGCAGTCGACTCCCATCCCCTATTCCAACAATACACACAATATTACGCCGAGGTGGCTGCCATTGGCCGCTACCAACTCCGGCGCGTCCGATCTGAGGTGCGAGGAAGAGCGCAGCCTGGTTTCAACTCTCACTAGGTCACCTCAACCATTCCCATCACTCAAATCACACTAATATATCTAAGAAATTGTAAATACATAAGGTAGTCAATTGTAATGTAGTCAATAAGAGTAGCTTAAGATAGAAATGTAAGGAAAATGTATAGTAGTAAGGTAATATCATATGAAAATTAGTACATAATCAAAAGAAAATAATAATAATACACACAATAATAATAATAATAATAATAATAATAATTAGCATAATAATCAATGAAAAAATGTAAATAAAGGTGCGAACCTGGGAACGTAAAACGAACCGGAAAAATATAACTTCTAATGGGAGCAGCATCTTGGCATTGTGCAAGGAAAACAACTACAAGCACGGAGGAAGTAATCAAGAAACAACAATCACTCCAACGCCGGGAACACTGGCAAAAGTGAAATCAAATAAAAACCCATATATATTGACAAAAGTGTGTGCGGACAAGCTCCTGAAAGTGCTGGAGCATACCGTGTGAAACAATTGAAAAACAATCTCCTGTGTGCGTGTGTGCGGCGCGCACAACTCCCAGGCGGAGACCGTCAGAGAAAGATTGCGTCACTTTGCGTTGCGTTTCGTCGTCTTTTCCGTACGTACGATGGCCGATACTATGCGGTTCAGCGGCGTCCGCGGCTGCTGCGCCACCTGCGAAGCCGGCCTCCGAAGAAGTGTCGGGCGGCAGCGCGGCGAAGAAGCCGCAGCCTGAAACCCGCGCATCCTCGCACCTCTGAGATGGTGCGTACAACGCCATCAAGTGAGCCTCAAGGAGCGCGGAGGTTCTTCCTGCAAGCCATCAAAAAGTACATCACGGCTAATTACAAGGTGGATTCCCGAGAGCACGCGCCGTTCATCGCGTAAATACTGAAGTCGGCCGTCAGCACCGGCGACCTTGTGCAGACCAAAGGTGATTATCTGTGCCTTTTTTATTTTTTTAATGAACATTTTTCTAGTCACTTAGCATTTTTTCCAATTGTTTTGTTTGTGCGACCCATAACTAACTCCCCGTCTTGTGTTTGTGTGTTCAAATAGGCAAGGAGCGTCCGGTCTGTTCAAGGCGCCGGCTACCGCCGGAAAGCCTGAGAAGAGCGGCGAGAAGGCCGGAAAGAGCGCCCGAGCGCCCGCCGCGGCTGACGAAGAAGACGCCGCGGTCGCTGCCAAGGCCAAGAAGGGCGTTGGAGCCAAGGCGGCGGGCGGCAAGCGCAGCGTCACTGCAGCTGCTGCGGTCGCTAAGCGGCGCGCCCGCCTCCCCAAGAAGCTCAAGAAGGCGCCGTCCAAGGTGAACATAGGCTAAGGTGCCTACCAAAAACCAAAGGTTGAAACCAAAGAAGGTCGCTTCTCCGTCCAAACCGAAGGCGGCCGCCAAGAAAGCTGCTCCTAAAAGAAGTGATGAATGGCGCACGCCGTTTCATCAGGAAGTCATTTTTCCGGTTCGCGCACGCGAACCGGTCAAACGGTCCTTCTTAGGGCCATCATATGTTTCGAAAGAGCACAAATATAGCCATTTTTTATTATTCTCCCCTTTTAATAAAAATAAAAAACTCTGACACATTTCTCTAATAGTAAGAAACGGAAACGACCTCGAGATCGGAATCCTTACTTTTTTTACAGAAAAAAAATTAACTGCAAAATTATGAGAAGGCGGAGACATTATTGATATAATTTTCTGCCTTTGCGATACGTAACGCACCACTCTTATATGCATGGAACATGATTTTTTATTGCACAAAAACAATATTGATTAGTATCACTGCGATGTAACGCACTGCTTTAATGGATTATAATTTTTTAAATTAAGGAACGCCATTTTATAATTCTAGTTATAGGGAAACGACATAATATTGATGCTCTTTAAAACGACGATTGGTTGGCCCTGAAAAGGGCCAAGTATTTCAGACCGAACGAATAAAAAAATATTCATTCACACGCCTTCCGCGGATGCGGTGAGCCAACTGACGTCCTTGGGCATGATGGTCACGCGCTTCTGCACATGGATAGCGCACAGTTGGTGTCTTTCCAAAAGACCCACCAAGCACGCTCTTTCGCCAGCCTCCTGCAGAGCCATGACGGCGGAGCTCTGGAAGCGCAGATCGGTCTTAAAGTCCTGAGCTATCCTCACTGGACGACGCTGAAAGGCAGCTTGCGGATGAGCAGCCTGCGCTCTTCTGGTAACGCCTTCCGATCTCACGAAGAGCTACGGTGCCGGGCCCGTAACGGTGAGGCTTTCACGCCACCGGCGGCCGGCGTTTCTGCGCGCGGCCTCCGGTGGCCAGTTGCTTACGAGGCGCCTTGCCTCCGGTAGACTTGGTGTACGGGCCATTGCGACGGGGTTGTGCCCCTGAGGCACGCACAACGCACAACGCTTTGGGTGGGTTCTTTGATTGCCTGACCCTTTGAGGGGTCTCTTCAATCATGGTTGGTCTTGTCGGGTGTCTCCTTCTTATAGAAATGATTTCCACCCCGCAATGGAGACGGGGATCGTGAGTCAAGTTACGGGAGAAAGGTTGTTTTTATTAGGGTGAAGATGGGTTGTTTTGTTGAAGGTGCCTGGGCGACGGAGGATAGGGAGGGGGGGGGATGGGGTTGGGGTTTGGGGGGGGGGGGGGGTGGGGGTGCGGTTTTGGGAGTTACATGGGTTTTTCTTGCTTTGTGGGTGTGTTTTGAGTAGTCATTGTCGTAGGTGGGCTTCGTTGTTATTTGTAGTCACGTCTGTCTGTCTGCCCTCTGTTTCTGTGATAGGAGTGGGAAGTTGTAGGATGTCGAGCGGGTGCTTTTACGGGCGTGCCAGGGCGGGTTTCGGAGAATATGGTGGTGAGGCAGGATGAGTTAACGGAAGAGGGGATTGTTGATAAATTTGCGGATTTGTGTAACAGAGGAGTGGTGAAGGTAAGTGAGGATGTGGGGAATTTTGTGTGAGGTTCGTAGGCTGAAGGGTGTATCTTGGAGGACGGGGTGATTGTCTTGAGGGCGGTCTTGTACGGTGAGTCATTTGTTGTGGTTGGATTAGGTGGTGTTAAACCAGTGGGTGGCATAGGATAGTATGGGTGATGAAGGTAATAGGTTTGTGCTCTGCTTTGTTGGAAGGCTGATGAGTGAGGATTAAAAGAGGGCAATCGCACTGATTGCTTTGGAGGTAATCTGTTGGATGTGGTGGGACTAAGAGAGGCGGTGGTTGAGGGTGATCTCCGAGGCATTTGACTCATGGGACCAGGGATAGCGGGGATATTGATAGTGATTGGGGTGACTGATGGATTGTGTTTGGAAAGAGAAGAGGATGGCCTGGGATTTGAGGCTAATGGTGATGTTATTGGGAGGCCCAGAGGTAAAAGGAGTCTGCAGCTTGTTGGAGTCGGGTTAGGGAGCGTTGTAGGGATCTGAAGGATACTAGGTAGGCAAGGTCATCGGCGTATAGAAAGGTTTGTACTCCAGGGGTGGGTGGTATGTCGTTAAGGTAGATGGAGAAGAGGATTGTGATAGCGCAGCTCTGTGGACGCCGGCCTGGATAGGTGTTTGGAGGATGATTTGGAGAAAGGTGCTAGAGACGAAGAAGGAGCGTTAGTGCAGATAGCTTTGAGCAGAGAGAGGGTGGTTTGGGATGTAGGGGCGGATTTTCATGAGAAGGATGGGGTGGGATACGGTGTCGTAGGCTTGGGTAAGGCTGGTGAATATTGCGGGAATTTCTTTGTGGTCTTGGAGTGGGGTGGCTATTGCAGAGGTTAGGTTAAGGGTTTGGAGGGCCGCAGAACGGTCCTCCCGGAATCCAAATTGAGTAGGCGTGATGATGGGGTCTAGGATAGGTGTGAGGCGGAGGAGAAGGATTTTTTCAAAGAGTTTACTTAGGATAGGTAGTAGGCTAATGGGGCGGTAGTTAGAAGGGAGCCGATGGTCCTTGCCGGGTTTGGGAATCATGATAACGCGGGCTGTCTTCCAGGCGGAGGGGAAGTATGATATATGGAGGCAGGAGTTGAGGATAAGGGTCAGTAGGTCGATGGCGTTTTTGGGGAGATTTACAATTTGGGTAGGGGAGACTCCATCGGGTCCTGGGGTCTTCGTACAGTCTATTGTGCGTATTAGTCGTCGAAGTTCTACGTCATTTGTCTTCCAGGGTTGTTGTCGGTCAGGTGGGAGTGCAGGGGTGCGGAGGTAACCAGGACGACATTGTCTGGGGATAGGGATATTGGGAGAAGTTAGCGCACGGCTAGGAGTTGGCAAAGGAGTCGGTATGGTTTGAGGATCGAAAGTAGGTGTTGTTATAGACAGGATGGGGATACTGAGGGGGTTGTGACGTACTGCCTTTATCACTTTGAATACGTACTGCGTTGTCATTACAAGTCGTCTTACATGTGAGTCTCGTGTAGTTGTAGCATGGAGGAGCCGTACTTTGAGTCAGTTTGAGTTGTCTCTTTGTCTTCGTCGTCTGTATTTGTAGTGTCGTTGTAGCTTTCTCTTATGTCTAATAATTGTTAGTATGTCTCAGGCAGGGACGGTTGGGGTTTGGTGAAGGCTGAGCTTTCCGGAATGCGGTTTTAGTTGGTGGGTGAGTCAACTGAATCGTCTACTTCTTGATGGAGGAGAGGTTGAGGACGGGATTTTCTTGATAAGATGTTGGTATTGTTTCCAGTCTGTGATGGCGGAGATGGAGGTTTGGGGTGAAGGTGCGAGAAGTAGACGAGCAAGAAAAGAGAATAGGAAAGTGGTCTGAGAAGCCAAGAGATCGTATCTTGGCTGTGGATGGTTATGGATAGTTGAGAGTGAAGAACAATGTCTAAGATATAATGGGAATTGTTGTGGATAAGGGTACTGGAGGGTGCTTTTAGAATAATGTTGCTATGCTTGTCCAGATAGTGTTCAAGTCTGAGTCCTGAGTTATTGCTAGTCACGCAGCCCCATCCGGTAGATTTGCTATTGAAATCGCCTGCGACATGAAGGGGTGGGGAGGTTGTTCAACATGTTGAAATCGGAGTCTGGGATTGGGTTTCTGGGACTTTTGGTATGAGATGAGATGATCGTGGTGGGTGTTCCTATTGTTATGGCAAAGATTCTGTAGGGCTATTGTAGGTGGGAGTGGGTAAGGTGCGTGGGGAATGGTACGTCGGGTGAGGATTGCCGTGCCGCCATGAGGGCCTGAGGTTCTATCGGTTCTGGTGACTGTGTAGTTTGGGATGGAGAAGGAGTGGTTTGGTTTGAGGAAAGTCTCTTGTAGTAGTAAGATCCCGATGGAGTAGTCTTTGAGGAATTGCGTAAGAATGGGTTTCTTATGGTGTCCACTGCCCAGTGTTTCACGAGGATATGGGTAGACAAGAGGAGTAGGAGCCATATTAATTGAGTAGTTCAATCAATTTAATCCTCATGGAGATTAATTTAGTTATCGTTCCTCTGGCTCATGATATTTAGTAGAGTGGGTAAGTGTTGGAGAATGGTTTTTATGGTAGGGTTAGTGAGTAGGGCCAGGAGTTCCTTGATACTGTTTGCTGTGGATTGAGGGAGATTGTTGTTGGTCTGGGATGTGTTTGGGTCAGTGGCTGCAGCGTAGGATGTTTAAGAACAATGGGGGAAGGATTGGTTTGAGAGGGTGGGGGTGGAGGGTTGGCTGGGTGAAGTTTGGCAATCTGTTGGGCCTGAGTGGCTGCTTTCAGGATAAAATGTGCAGGACTGGTCGGCAGGATGGTGTTCGTTGCAGTTTGCGCATGTCGGGACAAAAGAGCGCCAGTTGAGGTGGAGGGGCAGTCTTCTGTTGCGTGAGGTTACAGAGGGCACATGTCGGGGGGTCGTCGGCGTGGTTTTCTCCTGGTGTGGTAGTCTAAGGCAGTTCTTGCATTGAGGCACTCTGTCATTTTGTAGTCCTCTTATTGTGATTCTGTAGTAGCTGTACGTACCTCAATTTCGTCTTGATTTCAGTCATTTCATGTCTGTTAGTTTCAACCGTGTAGAGTCCAAGAGGGGTGAGAGTTCCATGGTTGTCTCGTCTCATCATTTCAGATACGTGGTGGTGGGTAATTTTCAGTGTAGTCAGAGAGTCCTGATGGCTTTCAAGTCAAATTTTGAGGGCAGTCCTTAATTACAAAACTTGGTGTGGGGTTCAGAAGTAGCACACAGTGGCAGGCCACAGCTGTGGAAAACAGTCCTCTTTAGGTCTTGGTCTTTGGTGATTTGGTCCAGTCGGTCACGGATCTTAGTGTGGCAGTCACTGTCAGAGGCTGGATAAGTAATTCAGTCCGGGCATTTGGCCGTCATTCGTTGGTTTGCAGACTTTCATCAGTTCCTTAATGAGGTCGGTGGGTCAAGGATTGTGCCGGAAACATTCTTGCAAGGTCCAATACGGGTTTGTTCTGGTTAATGGTTCTTGGGTCCTGGTTTAAGTAGGGTTTTGGGGTGGAGTCATTTGAAGAGGTTGATTGCTGTTTGCTGGTTCTGTGCGAGAGGGCCTGGTAGGGGTTTTGGGTTTCAATTGGGTTGGGGGGGGGTTGGGGTTTGGGGTTTAGCACCTTTGGTTACTAAGGTGAAGCCGTCGTCCAGGAGGGTTTTCTTTGTGGTTCTTTCAGGGGAGGAGTCGGAGGAGGAGTCGTGGGGTCGTCTGCCGAAGGCGTTCATACCCATGGCGTTGCCTTCCGTCGGTCGTCCTGGGTTGTCTGGAGGTCCGGATTCCTCGATGCCTTCCATGGTGCTTATAGGCACCGTTAAAGCAGCAATCCAGCTGTCAGGTGTCGGAAGAGCGGATGGCATGAGGCGGCAGCCTGCCTGCTCCTGGTTGTTGATCGACGGAAAATTTTTGCCTTCCTTAGTAGGTCGGCAGGTATCTGGTTGATAACGAAACTTCCACCTTCCGCGTCTCGATCTCCTCCTCTAAAGTCTCCGCCAGGTCGCAGCAGACAGCGTTACCTGGTAGTGCAGTAGTAACTGTTTTCCGTAAGAATATCCAGCGTTGCGCGTCCGGGTCACGTATGATATAGCGAGATTCGTCAATCCTTGAGGTGTGTTCCTGGTGCTACCAGAACTCATTTGAAAGCAGCGAGGCTCCCTCTCCCATATTTATAACCCTCTGCCCTCCTTCCTTCCGCGCCGTTGCGCGCCTTTCGCTATTCGCCGCCTGTTCGCCTGCTGCGCCGTCATTGGCCGCCGGGCCCCACTGCCGCCGCCCTCGGCCCTCGGAAACGGCCGGTACAAGACTGGATCGCGCCCAGAGGGCGCGGCTGAGCGAGCAGCTGTGGTGCAGTGAGGACCTGCGTTCGTTTCGCTGGGTCACGCCTCTCATCATGACCGGACGCGGCAAAGGTAAGTAAAGGGTCTGGGCAAAGGATGGTTTTGCGCCACAGGAAGGTTCTTCGACAACATCCAGGCATCACCAAGCCAGCTTATTCGTCGTTTGCCTGCCGTGGATGTGTGAAACGTATTCCGGTCTCATTTACTAAAGAGACCTGCGTGTACCCGTCTTCCTCGGAAACGATCCGCGACGCCGTCACCTACACCGAAACACGCCAAGCGCAAGACTGTCACCGCCATGGACGTCGTCTACGCCCTGAAGCGCCAGGGATGTACTTTGTACGGTTCGCGGCTAAGCCGTTTGTAGTCGCTCAACTGAATACATTTCTGGCTGTCGACGGCACATTACAACGGCCCTTTAAGGGCCACCTAAAATATTCTGAAAGAGCAAAGAAGTACTGAATATCTCTCTTTGTTTAATTTAAAGTATAAACTGACGTGTAGTGTGTAAGTTATAATAGGAATGCTCCCCTTCCTTTAAATATAAAATCAACTATCGGTGTGTTCAAAATCTGTAATGATCTCTCAATATTTAAAACGTTACATATCTCTAGTTGTTTTATTGAAGACGTGTCGTTTTATGTGAAAAGAGTAACTTGATTTAAGATGACTGATAACGATCAATGAAGTTGCAAGTAAATACATATTCATTGTTGAAGTTCGTGCGTTATAAAACTGACGTGTAGTGTGTAAGTTATAATATAAATGCTCCTATCTTTAATGATAAAATGCCGATATCAACCATCACGTTCGAAATCTGTAATCTCTCAATATTCAAAACGTTACATATGTATGACGACACTAGTTCTTTTATTGATGACGTGTCGTTTTATGTGAAAAGAGTAACTTGATTTACTTAAGATGACTGATTCAGTAACTGATAACGATCAATAAAGTTGCATGTAAATACATATTCATTTTTGATGTTCCTGCGAATTGAATTTCGCAATCATCACTTACTGAAGATGACTTAACGAGAAATTGATAAAGTAAATATGTAGAGCGACACATGTTCATGGTTAATTTTCCTGCGTAATTTGTCCGCCCTCTCCTGAGCTCAACCGTTACAAGTATTGATTTATTCATCCCTCGTTCACCTCCTGTAAGAAAGCATTGCATGTTATTGAATTTAGTAAAACACGACACTGATTAACACTATATGGGATTAGCAGCGTAAAAATACAGCATGATGATCTTGTTTTTCGTAAAATATTGTTATTCTGAAAAGGGGCCGTTCATGCGCGTTGATGGCGCGCGAAAAAAGAAACATAAATATTCTCTTTTACGCCTTCTTTTCGGTCTTCTTGGCGGAGAACAGCCTGGATGTTAGGCAGCACACCGCCCTGTGCGATGGTCACGCCCGACAAGAGTTTGTTCAACTCTTCGTCGTTACGGATGGCCAACTGCAAGTGACGGGATGATACGCGCCCTTGTTGTCGCGATGGCGTTGCTGCCGGCCAACCCAGCACTTCGGCGGCGAGATATTCCATGATTTCCGGGCCGCTGGCAGACGGGCGCGCCGGCTCCTACGCGCTCAGCATAGCGTTCTGCGCAGAAGACGGTGGATACGACCCACAGGAACTGAGGTCGGCCTGGCTGGAGCGAGATCTGACTTGCCTCTTCACCTTACTCGCCCCTTTGCCGCGACCGCTCATGTCGATTTCAGAGAGGACAAAACACAGAGTACTGTTCCCAGTGACTCCGGTGTGGTAACATGAATGCCTGCCTAGAATTTAGCTCATCATTCATTGTAATTGGGTAGGTGGTAAATATTCTTGGTATGTCGAATGACCTTCCCCCATACGAGGACGGGGATTGGGTTTTTAGGGTGGGTGTTTTGATGGGTTATTTTGTTGGGGAAGATGGGTTGTTTTGTTAAGGGTTTCTGGTGGAGCCAGAAGACGGGTTATTTTGTTAAGGTGGGGGGTGAGTTTTTGGTTGGGGATGGTTTGGTGGTGATGATATGGTATTGGTGTTATGGACTTATTGATGATTATAGGATGAGCTGGGGAATTATCTATTGAATTTAGTTATAGGCTATTAGAAGAGATGTTTATGTCCTTGTCATTGTCGCCGTCCGTCATTGTATTAAGTTGAGTAGTTGTCTTAGTGTTGTGAGGTTTAGGTAAGTGGTGTGGAGCGAAGATGTCTAATGGATGTTTTTTGAGTCTTTTTCTGGGTGGTTTGGAGGATGCACAAGGAGATGAGAGTAGGTGTTTGTAGGTGGGTCTTCTATGAATTTCTTGATTTGGGATATTGATGATCCATGTAGGAGGGTAAGGATGTGTGGAATCTGATATTGGGATCGGATGTTACTAGTTGGTGTGTGGAGGAGGGGGCGGAAGATGATGCGGATTGGTGCGGTTTTCTAGGGGAGGGTAATATTGTAGTGATTGCAGATGGAGGTGTTGAACCAGGTTGGTAAGGGTAAGGATGGGAATGCATGTAGTGTGAAGTAGAGGTGAGTTTTTTCTTTATTGGGATGGAGCGATGGGCGAGAATTGGCATGAGCATGTTTATGATACGGTGGGATTTGGTTAGGGCTTGGGTGATATGGTGGGACCAGAAGAGCCTGTTGGAGAAGTGGATTCCTAGGTATTTAATTGTGGTTTGCCAGGGGATGGGATGGTTGTTGATTTGGAGGGGTGGGGGAGGGGCATGTCTGCGGAAGGAGAAGAGAATAGCTTGGCATTTGTCGGGTTTAATTGTCACGGCGTTTTCTCGGGCCCAGTTCCATGATCGGTGGAGGGAGTTGAGGGCTTTCTGTAGTTGTTTGAGGGAAGCTGATAGGGATCGGAAGGAAGAAAGGAAAGCAAAGTCATTGGCATAGAGGAAGGCTTTGACACCGTGCGTGGGCGGGATGTCATTGACGTATAGAGAGAATAAGATGGGGGAAAGTACGGCTCCTTGGGGGACACCGGCTTGGATTTGATAGATAGGGGAGGATTTTGAGAGGTGCCGGACGAAGAATGATCTTTGGGAGAGATAGTTTTGAAGTAGTGTGTATAGGTGGATGGGAATGTGGGGGTGAAGTTTCATTAAGAGGATATTGTGGGCAACGGTGTCGTAAGCATGGGAAAGGTCGGTAAAGATGGCAGGGATTTCAAGTTTTTGACGGATTGAGGTGGCTATGGAAATAGCGAGGTTGAGAGTTTGGAGGGCCGCGGAGCGACCCTCACGGAAACCAAACTGGGCAGGACGGATTATGGGATTTAGGATTGGGCTTAGTCTGAGAAGGATGATTTTTTCTAGGATTTTGCCAAAAATAGGAAGGAGGCTAATGGGACGGTAGTTTGAGGGGAGCCGATGATCTTTCCGGGTTTGGGGACTCACATAATGGCACCTTCTGGGAAGTGGGAAAATAGAATACAAACAGAGTTGTAAATTTTAGTAAGGAGATCTATTGCACATTTTTGGTAGGTGTTTTATTTGAGATGGGGTGATTCCGTCGGGGCCTGGCGCTTTGTTTGTGCTGATGGTTTTTAGGATTTGGTATATTTCATGACTGGAAGTGGTAGGGGTGTTGGGTTTTAGTGGTGGGTGGGGTTTTAGGTACTGCAGCAGAACTTGTCTGGGATGGGAGGTTTCTGGGTTCGGGCACGCCAGGGATTGGGCGAGGGTATTAGTTATTATAGTTTGGGGGTCGAAGATAAGGGGTTATTGGTTTGGGTGAGGAGTGGTGGATATCTTTTGGTGGAAGGTTCTGACTGTACAGGTTATTTTATGAAGTTGATTGGGGCGCTTTGTCGTCTATTAAGTCGTTGAATTTTTGTTGTTGGTGGCGTAGAAGTAGGCTGTGAGCTAGTCTTTGTAGTTGCTTGAGTCTTCGTTTGTCTTCGTCGTCTGTCTTTAGTATCGTTCGAGTCTGTCTTAGTCGTATTACTGAGAGGATTTCGTTTGGGGAGGTAATGTTGGGTTTTTAGGGTGGTTTTCTGAAAGGCGTTCTTAATTTGTTTTGATAAGTGGGTTATTGATTTTTCTATTTCTGGAGCGGAGGGTATAATGGGGGGGCAGTGGATCTTTTTGGACAGGATGTGGTTGTAAGATTTCCAGTTGGTTTGGAGTATGGGTGGTGGTTGAGGGAGTTTGAATGTCGTGGTGGAGGTTGTTGCGAATACTATTGGTAGGTGGTCTGATAGGTTGAATAGATCTAGTTTTGGGGTGGGGGGTGGAGATGTTGAGGTTAACGGAATGGAGGATGATATCAAGAATATCGCTAGGTTGATCGTTGATGTAGTGGGTAGGTTCCGCAGGGCTTTTAATTAGGATGGATGGGTGAGATGCTAATAAATGTTCAAGTTTTCGTCCTTTGTTATTGTCCGTCTTGCAGCCCCATTGCAGGGATTTGGCGTTCAGGTCACCTGTTAGGATGAAAGGATGAGGGAGATTTAGCAGTATGGAGAAGTCGGTGTCGAGGATGGGTGGTTTCTTGGCTTGGTGGTAGGCAGATATTATTATTATAGAGTTGTTGAGGTACCTAGGAATGACAGCAGAGCATTCAAGGATGTGGTATTTGGGATTTGAATTGGGCGTGGGGGATATCTTTACGGATTAGGATGGCCGTGCCTCCGTTAGCAGAGAGGCGATCATTTCGATATGTGAGGTAGTTCGGGATAGTAAATGAAAGGTTTGGTTTTAGGAAGGTTTCTTGGAGGCACAGGACACCGACGGAGTGGTCTTTAAGGAATTGGGCTATTAGAGGTTTTTTGTTGTGGAGACCGCCGCGTGCATTCCAGGAAGAAATGGTAAGGAATCGTAGGTAGGGGAGCCATTAGTTGAAGATCTCAATGGGAAGTTTAATAATGGCGAGAGGATAAGTTTAGTGAGGGTGTCCTCTGGCCTTTTAGATCTCTCTAGGACTGTTTTGAGGGATTGAAGGAGTTACAGGACTCTGACTAGGGTTGTAGTTCTTTGATGTCAGACATGAAGAAGTGGAATTGTTTTTGTTGAGGGGGGTGGAATCTCAGGATTTAGGGTGGAGGCATAAGATTGGGGTTGGTTTCTGGGGTGGGGAAAATTCTGGTTGTTGAGTTCAGGGGGGGAGGGGGGTTGAGGATCTGTTTGTTTGTAGGGCTCTGGCTTGTTTTGCTTGGAGGAGGTAGGGGCAGTTTTGGTAGTAGGCAGGATGGTTTCCGGTGCAGTTGTGGCATTTGTATTGGGGTTGTTGGTTTTGGGATTGGGGGTGGATTCAGTGGAAGTGGAGGGCAGGCACAGAGGCAGCCAGATGGTTTTCCTTGGCAGGTGGACGGTGAAGAGTTTCAGGCAGTTTCGACATTGTGGGACGTGGTCAGTCTTTTTATGTGCTTCAACTTTAATGCTGTAGTGTCCGATGTACCGTAGTTTCTGCTTGGTCTCAGTTATGTTTTTCTTGGGTATTTCTAAAGTATAAAGTCCCATTGGTCGGAGTTGTCCGTCTTCGCGTCTCTGCATCTCTGTAATGTGGTATACGGTCAGTCCCAGGTCAGTCATGTATTCACGTATTGTTTCAGTCGGGAATTGGGGGAGGGGAGTCCTTTGATCACCAGTTTGTCGCGTGTGTCTTCGGTAGCTCTGTTGTAGGCGTATGACAAGTCAGGGAAGTACAAAGATTTCAAAGAAGGGTCGGTCTTGATGGCTTGGAGTCTGTGGCAGATTTGAGAGTGGGCCTGGACAGTTTTGGGGGTGATGATAAGTTCGGTGCTTGAGCATTTGGCAGTCATTTGATGGTTGCTGTATTTGATTAGGTCGTTGGTCAGTTCAGTCGGGCTAAAGAGAGAGCATAGATCAATATGAATGAGTCCTATTCTTGGTTTGAGAGTAGCAGGGGTGTTGGTTTGGGGTGGTGGTTGTTGGCTTTGAGAGGTAGGCGGGGGTTTAATTTGTGGGGTGTGGAGGGGATGTAGATGCTGGGGTCTTCACAGCTAAGGAGGTAAAGGAATTATGTAGGGGGAGGGCTGTAGGAAGAGTAGGGGGGGTTGGTCGGGCAGTCTTTTTTGGAAAGAGGAAAGGTCCACCAGGTTGATTGTCAGCAGGGTTGGAGGGATGTCCAGGCATGGGGGAGGCAGAGCGGTCACGCTTGGAGCGGGCAGACAGGTCGCCGTCCGTTGGCAATATACCATCCATGGCGGTGGCCTCCATCTGGAGGCGCGGCCGCAGCCGCTCCTCCTCGGTTGTGTTGATCTGGAGCTCCTCTACAGCTCGCTTGAGTAGCTCCGGTGGGTGATTGTTAGGCCTGTGGGCCTTCCTCCTGATGCCGGTCAGTCCCAGAAGCAGGGGGCGATGTTTCACCGCAGCCGCAGGTTTTGGGTTCGCCTTGCTGCGCACGGTGCCTCGAGCCTTGAATCGACGCTGTCAAGCTACGCTACTACTAAGTATCGCGGGCGATTACTCAGCTCCTGGCCGATACTTAGTCGTTAGCTAACACTTTTTGCTCTATAACACTACTAGCTACAACTTTTTGCTCTATGTGCTCTGCGCGCACCTCCACTCGCTTGTGGCGCCGAGCGCGGCCCGACCTATATTTAATACTTCGGTTCCCCTTCCACAGGGAGCGCCGCGATCGCCGTTATTCGGCGCGCACCGCCAGTGACCGCTTTAATTGGGCGGCCCCCTCCCCGGGCGCCGAGGAAGGGGTACCGAGGTTATAAATATGACCAGTTCGGTACTTTCGGCATTTCTGTGTGGTCTTTGCTGTCGAACGCACCTCTACAGTTAAGACCGGCGAATACCTATTAGAACTTACTACAACAACCACTGCATACGTACAAGGATACTCTACTGGAAATCGGAAGTAAACAAACTCTACCAGAGCTTGTTTAACCAACAGAGCCACTGCCCGGCAATTATCTGGCAGGAATCGTCAGAACCATCCGAAACACCGAGCAGCACCACAGGACCACTTTACACTCAATACCAGCAGCAGTGGCCCCGGGGCTGACGCCATCATGGCGGGACCAGGTACCGGTACGACACTCTACCACCATCGGCCACGACGCCGACATGGACAACACCATCTGGCAAGCTCTACCGGAGGACGCCAACATCCAAAGGAAGAGAGGAACCCGTGACTCCACAGCCCCTCACAAAAGAAAGCCCATTGACACAAACTGAAAGGTCTTTTGAGGTAAGTATGGGAATCAAGGACAGCCTGGCGCTCCCCCCACCACTCACCAACTCCCCCAGGTTCATTTCTTGCAGTTCCACCCAACACCCAGGACAACCCCTCAGGATCCAACACAACCACCACCACTGAAGCTCCTTTCCTACCAGCAAAACACACCTGCAAAGCTCCCGGCCAATACGTTCCACCCTCAACCCCTACTGCTAACAGATTCTCTGCCCTCACCACTCCCAATGACCCCGCCCAACCAGAATCTCAAACCAACCAACCCCCAAATGAAGCGGTCAATGGAATAAGACAACCCCCGACCAGACCCAAGATAGGCTCCATCCACATTGACAATACTGGACTGACTAACCCCACGAGACTTTTGAAAGACCTACAGACCATCACCCCCAACGGCTTCCTGGCAAGGAGTACCAGAAAAGAATCTCTGATCCTTCAACCCAAAAACTACCCACGCACACCCTAACCTCAAAGCACTGACGAACTGGAACTGACCCCGACCATCAGATCGAGATACTTCACCACCCTGGCCTACCACCATCACCGGACTACTGAAGGACAAAGAGACAAACTTGTCATAAAAGGACTTTCCCCCAACACCCCCCTGACTGACATCACTGACGACCTGAAATGCTACGGCTACCACATCACAGAAATGAAGCGACGCAACCCAGACAGCAGCCTGACAGGACTTGGGACCTACCTGGTCGAAATTAACAGACAAGACATGACTGACTTTAAACAAAACATCAAGCACTTACTACACCACAAAGTAACAATCCAAGACTACAGACAGAATGACAGGATCCCCAGATGTGACAGATGCCAACTCTTTTTCCACACCAGACACTACTGCCACCGACCAACCGTCTGTGCAAAGTGCAGCGGTAACCATCACCACTCAGACTGCCCCAATGACTTTTTCAAATGTGCCAACTGCTCCAATGACCACCCAGCGTACTCCCTAGAATGTCCCATACTTTTACAAGCCAAACAAGACAGACAAGCAACACTAACTAAAAAGATTTATAGTCTCATGGACAACAGACAAACTCAACGAACTGCACCGACATTAAAAGAATTTCCCAGACTCAAAGATCCCAAAGACACATCCAAACTCCAACAAACCTACGCCGGCAAAGCAAACTCCCACTCACCCCAAACCCCTCCTCCTCAGACTCCACCTCCTCATCCACTGCATCAGATCTTAAAGAACTCCTCACCCTCATCAAATCCTTCAACATATCCACCATAATAACTACCGCCAAAGAAATCATCACCATCCTCAAGAGCAAAGACGACTTAATGACAAAAATCATGACAATTCTGACCAAACTGTGCGACTTCTTTTAAATTCACTATGAGACACAAACTGACAAACGTCACAACTTCAAACGGCGGACTGGCCCGGAAACTACAAGACATCAGACAATACTTAAAAGACTACTCCGTTGGGTTACTACTACTACTACAAGAGACGCATCTTAAACCACACCAATCATTTCCACATCCCCGACTTTATTACCTACCGTACGGACAGACTGACGCAAGGAGGGACAGCAATATGCATCAGGAAAGACATTCCCCACACCCAACTCCCACCCATCCCCACAGCCCACATAGAAAATACCCGCATTCAAATAGCAACCCCACACGGCCCCGTCACCATCTGTTCCATGTACAAACCCCCAACCACCCATCTTCTAGACCAAGACCTAGACCTACTTAATTCATGGACACCTGCCTACCGGGTGAGACATAAATACCAACCGACTACTTGGGGATGCAGATACACAAACATAAACGGCCACAAACTTGACGACTATCTCACTAACCGACCTAATCCTCACTCTAACAGCACCCTCTGAACTGACACACCTGGTACGCTATTCTTACATGACATACTCGACTTTACAATCCACACTCACCATAATTAGCTTCCACACCCTAAACCAGAACAAATATCCGACCACCTCCAGTTATTTTCACAATAGACATTCTTCCTCGGCATCAACATCACCCACAATAGCATCACAACAAACTGGAAAAAATTCAAACAGCTCATCTCAAAGAAAATTAAACCCCCCAACTCGCTCTTAACCCCCACAGATATAGATCAGGCCATTACTCACTTCAACTTACAAATAAACCGCTCACTACACAAATCATCCACCCACACCATTGACTCCCAACCAAGACTTCCCGACAATATACTACAATTAATACGACTTAAACGAAAGACACAAAAGACATTCTACAGAACAAGAACTACAGACGATAGACGAACTTTGATGAACATTAAGGAAAAAGACACTACATGACTCACTAACTAAATACGAAAATGACAAATGGACTAACACCATAGACGAACTGGATAAGGCACCCCAGGAGAATCTGGACTCTAATTAAAGACCTAAAGACAAAGACAAACGTAATCTCTCCACTCACTCTACCATACGGATCACTGACCTACGACCCACAAACCATGACCGAACTCTTTGCCGACAAACTACAAACTACGTTCATATCACCAAACACCCCTCTTCCCCATCAGCAATTCTGTATTTCCTAAAACACCCCAATTACCACCTGAACATCAACAGCTCTTGGACCATTGAAGACCAAGTAAAGACGAACTACACTTACTCGACGAGACTAGTAAAGCGACAGGTCCTGACGGAGTAAAGGCAGCAGCGTTGAAACGACTGACCAAAACGGCATCAACTTACTGACAAAACTTTTCAACGCCTGCCTAAAGACGAGTTACTTCCCCGACTTATGGAAACATGCCAAAATCATTATGATCCCCAAACCTGACAACACACAGAAAACCCGGTAGACAACTACCGTCCCATCAGCATTTTACCAATCCTCGGAAAGACTCTTGAAAGACTCCTACTCAGACGACTAACACCACTAATTGACGCACGACTCCGACCCACCCAATTTGGTTTCCGGGCAGACAAATCAACAGGACTACAAACGTTACGTATCTCATGCGACATAGCCACCAGACTACAGAATCGTAAGAAAAAACCCGCACCACCAGTCCCCTCCATCTTCCTAGACTTCTCCCACGCATTCGACTCCATCAACCACAACACCCTCATTTACAAGATAACCCCCCACATCCCAAATTTCTTCCTCCTGAAAACTACCTGAACAATAGATCATTCCATATCAGCCACCTTCATGCCATCCCCTCCACCAGACCCATCTCCGCCGGCGTCCCCAAGGAGCAGTCCCCACCAACACTTTTTTTCCCCTACACAAAACGACCTCCTAACGACAGCCTTACGTCAACGACTACGTGTACGCAGACGATACAGCCCTGACAGTGACAAGACCACGACCCGGTGACTCGCTACATACACTCCAGGAAAACCTCAATAGAATAACCCAATGGACTAAAGAAAACGACCTAACCCTGAACCCCAACAAATGCTCCGCCATACTATTCCACAGAAACAGAACTGACCACAACCCTCCCAACCTCAACATAGACAATCATAACATCAACTGGACGAACACCACGACGTATCAGGGGATCACACTCGACAGTTAACTACTATGGACGAAACATATCGACAGAATCACCCAAAAGGCCACCAGACAACTCAGCGCCCTCTCACCAATAATCACCCACCCAAAGACCCCAACCAAGACCAAACTCCACATCTACAAGACATACATCAAACCCATACTGACATGGGCCAACTGATCAGGCGACTACCTGTAAATACAACTACGACAAACTCCACAGACTCGAAAATAGATTCTTACGTATAGCCTTCAGACTTCCACCCATGACAAACCTCAACCGACTCAGACAGACACTTAACTTAACACCGATCGGACAAGACATCTACAATACCGCTAGACGAAACATTCAAAAAGCCACCCAAAACCCAAGCTTCATTCCCTTTCTGAATCCACACCGACACATACTAACTAATCCACCTCTTCATAAAAAGTACTTCCCACACCTCTGGGATATCCTACAAAACCACCACCATAATAAACACTCAAACAAATACCCGCCATGCTACCCACAAACCCAAGCAATAGACCACCCTCCTGAGAACACCACCAACACATCTTTCTCTTCCTCCTCTTCTCACCCCCCTCCCCATCCCTCCTCTCCGACAATAGCTAGTCTGGGGTAGCGAGAGGCTCCTTCCCACTTCCCACCCCTCCCGTTTGCTGACACAAGCGCCAGCGCTGTCCCAATCCACCCAAATCGGGATAAGTATTTATGGCTATACCCGATAATATAATCCCATACAAGACGGTTGCTGTCGAACGCACCTCTATAGTCAAGCCGCCCAAGACGAGCGGAAAGGCCGCCAAGAAGGCCGGTAAGGCCCAGAAGAACATCTACAAGGGAGACAAGAAAAAGAAGCGCAAGAGGAAGGAGCCACGCCATTCACATTCACAAGGTGCTGAAGCAGGTCCATCCCGATACCGGCATCTCCAGCAAGCGTGATGGAGCATCATGAACAGCTTTGTTGGACAACATTTTCGGAGCGCATCGCCGTCAGAGGCTTCCTGCCTGGCGCACTACAACAAGGCCCACCATCACCTCGCGGGAGATCCAGGACGGCAGTGCGTCTTCTCTGCCCGGCGAGTTGGCAAAGCACGCCGTCAGCGAGACTAAGGTTGTCACTAAGTACACCAGCTCCAAGTAAGCTTGCTCTTACAGCTCGCTTTACTTGCGCAGCGTTGGTGCTTTGTGTGATTTGAAAAGCGTCTCTTTTCAGGGCCAACAACTTTCATGAAAGAGCAAATGGTGATAAGCCACAACCATTCTGATAAAAATCATTATCAATAAAACGAGAACCCACCCCGCTCCTATTGTTTCCTTAAGTTGGCGTAGGTGTGCAATACGATGGACATGTTATTCTTTCGTAAACATTCATTCAAGTCACGTTGATATAATTTTTATTTTCGTTAAATTAACAGTTCTCGTTCGCGTCGACCTAGGACAATATTCAACTCTTTAATACGTATTCGTGCGAGGTTTAAATAAAACGGACGTGTTGGAGGCGAACAAGTTTCAGATTATTATTCAATCGTAAAACACGTATTAATTCATCACAGTGTTCAAAAGAATCATCCCCGCCCGCGAAGTAGTTGCTACGTATCGGAGGGCAATATTCAGGTCTTAAATATTGATTATTCAAGAGTGCTACAAATAATTTAGCTACAACAACAACAATAATAACAACCAAAACATCGAAGAGTTTCTGTCCGGTCGTGCATGGTGCTGCAAGACCATGATGTTTCTCTACGAAAAAGAATACGTTGTTCTAGGCATTTCAGTGATATTTTACCGTGTTGAGAGGACTACAAGAACGCCTTACAGTAGCGGGAAATTGGCAGCACTGATCGGTTGCCATGATGGTCTGTAGTTTAGACCCAGAGAGCGCGAATTTGGCATAGAGCTTGTGCAGGGTAAACTATATATGTTTTTATTCAAATTTTGGTGGGCCGAACTCGGCGATTCTGCAGTGCCGAGACGACCTGCGGAGAGGTGGCGGTAAACCGCTCATACCTCTCCTGTTTCCAAAAATCAGATTAATATACTGAAGCCCCCGATGGGGACTGTATCAGATATTAAGCTGATAAGAACAGATCAGTGGTTTCATCATCATCGATGAACATTTCATCATTTCTGTTCGTGAGAGGGGAATAGGAGGTGGAAAGGATCACACTCGCATTCTCTCGCATTCACACAGCAGCCCTGACAAGGGCCGTTCGCCCTTAAAAGGGCGGGGTGGTCCTGAGAAGGACCGAGCGCCCTGAGAAGGGCGGATTGAAGTAGCGGCGGATAGAGCAGGCACATGAGGGTGAAGCGGCGGAGCCCTAAAAAGGGCTATTTAAGGTGGAGCGGCATAGCCCTGAGAAGGGCTGTGTATGATCTAGGCCATATGTGCCTTAAAGATGTCGTGGGATCCACGAATAGCTGCACTGACAATGCGCTTGCGAAGTACTGGCAGGTAGTCTTCGTGGACTATTTGCTTCAGCAGCTTGTCATTTTGTGGGTCCCACGCTCCACGTGCCCCGACAACAATGGGGACAATCTCTGCCGAAGTCACTCCCGCGATGGCCCGGGTTTCTTCGAGGGTTCTCTGGTAGCGAGTGAGTTTGGTTTTTCTTGCCGCCGCCAGGGATCCCTTCCCGCCTTCAAACGCAACGGCCACATCTAGAATTTTGTAAGACGTGCCGTTCCTGTTCACAAGTACCAGGTCCGGGCGCTTGTCCCGAATACCTGGTCCTCAGCGACCACGCGCCAGTCCATGGCGCAAGTAGCGCCCTTGATCGCGTCGACAATAGCATTGTGCCGCAAGGTGATGGCGCGGTAATTCTTGTGGCAGTGGCAGATGACGTGCGCCTGCGTCTCCAGCGACTGCGCTCCCGTCCTTGGGTCCTTGCATCCAAATCTGCAGAAGCCCTCCGCAGAGTTTGGGGCCCACGGGAAGCCAGCACGCAGCCCTCGAAGGAGGTTGAGGCGTGCTCTGTGAACCCATAGGTAGTCCGTCCACCTAAGGCCCTCACCAGAGCGCATGAAGTGCGACGATCTGGCCCCGGCTAGAGCCAGGTCGTGCGCAGACCTGCCTTGGTCACGCTGCCTCTTCCATGCCTCCAGATGCTCTTCCTGGTTGGCTCGACGCAAAGAGCGGAGCAAACTCTTCCGCTGCCTAGGGGTTATCACTTTCTCTCCATCTTTGTGTTTGTGGATGATGGAGGGAGAGAGTAAGCCGTCTCGGAGTTCGAAGGCCCAGCGAATGCCGGCCGCCTTAGAGGCCTGACGGGCTCTCGACCACAGGTTGCCACGACCCTGGTGGGAGATGGGGGTACCGTTGAGGTAGTCCGCCACGGTATTTACAGAAATGTCCGCGTTAGGCAGCCTTGATGCCACGGTGGAGCGAAGTTGCTCGTTGGCGATCTCCCTAACTGTAATGTCCGGGGAAGTTAGGAGTTTAAACGCCCCCTCGATGAAGGCGAAGTGGACCTCCTTCGTAAATTGCGGGAGACCCATGCCCGCACCGGATTTCCCCGCATGAATATAATGTGAGGAGGCGTTGTCCGGGAGTCCTGAGGCTTCTTTGATGAACGCCTTATCCAGGCGTCCAGGTCGTCAGCGTCACCGACGGCTAACGTCCTCATCCTGATGGGGAAGGAGAGGCGCGAGAGCACGAAGGTGAGCAGGGCGTCCAGCTTCTGCCAAGGCGCGAGATTCGCGTCTGCAACGTCGCGGGCTTGGTCCAATACATCATTTACCTTGGCAAGAGGGGGAATGATGTTGAAGCCCACCGGCTTGCCAAGGAACCTGGTGTAATCGGCGTCAGTAAGGGTCTGCAAGGGGGCCCTGTCCACAGTGTAAGAATTGTCGTATACCTTGCCGTCTCTAATAGAGAGGGAGTCGCTCTTGTTGGGGTTGATCTTGACTCCTATCTTGGCCGCCTGAGCTGCAAGGTGGTCGATCATCCTTGTAGGGACGCCGGGTTGGTGGCCGCCAGCCAGACGTCGTCAGCGTAGGCGCCGCCCGGGATGCGAAGATCCGAGAGGGCCAGCGTAGACCGAAGGAGAGGATCGATCGCGAGGTTAAAGAGCGTAGGGCTGAGTGGGCAACCCTGACGCACACCTCTGAGGCACCTAGTTTGGACGAGAGATAGGTCGTCTGGTTGTCGGTGTACAGGTCCCTGACAACATCCAGCAGCTTCTTGCCTACACCAGCCGACTTCAGACCTTCCAGAACCGCCTGGTGGGAGACAGAACCGAAGGCGTTGGAGAAGTCGACGAAGGCAAGGCACAGGTCTATCTTCCCGCTCTTGGCCTCGTCAAGGAGCCGTTCGACGAGGAAGTTGTTTTCATAGACCCCATCATGGGGTCTGAAACCTTTCTGGGCTGGAGAGAGGGCGCCATTTTCCTCAACCCAGTCGTTCAGTCGACGGCCCCAAAGAGACAAATACAACTTTAAAATGGTGTTAGACAAAGCAATAGGGCGCCAATTAGCTGGAGAGTCGCTGTGTCCCGATTTGTGGATCAGGACAGTGTTGGAAGTCTTCCAGCTAGAAGGCACCCGTGAAAACTTGGCGCAGGCCCTAAAAATTGAGCATAGCAGCCGACAAGTCGGGTCGACCTTTCGCCAGTTGTTGTAACGCAGGCGGTCGTCACCCGGAGCCGTGTTGGCCATTCCTTGCAGCCGCTCGACTACTTCCTTCTCCGTGAAGGTAGTATCCTTCACAGTGGGCCGCCCTTCAGCCACCGGAAAGCAGTCCTCCAAGGACGGAGGTCAAAAGATGGAAGGAAAATGGTCCGACAGCTCTGCGGGTCGATTTCACACCCTCGGGCCTTCAATACCCGGAGATGATACGCATTGCTCTGCGGGCGTTAGACGAGTAGATGGGAAGAAATCTTCGCCTTGCTCGCGAGCGCTGTCGGACGAGTGACGCCTGCACCGGGACGCAGAGTGGTGGCCGGGTTGCGCAGGCAGAGTGCCTGGACCTTCTCCACAGCTTGAGCGATGAAGATCTCCAGCTGCAGCCAATTGATACCGGAAACGGGGGCCTTTGTCGCCTCGATGATGACGCCCCTGAGCTCCTCTAGGTCAGGGTGTAGCTTGCCTACGTAGGAGGGGTCTGGGGGCGTTGGGCGGAGCGGGCCTCTGTTTCGGGGCGGCTGGGGAGAGCGGGACGTGTTCCGGCGATTGCTTGCAGGTTCTACTGCGACCGCAGCAGTCGAAGGAGCGGGTGGAGGGGCAACACCGCCGGAAGAGCCAGATCTTGAGGAACCAGCAGTATTCGATGAGGTTCGGGCCTCCGTGGCAGAGGCCCGAGCGCTCACCGGAGACAGCGGTACGCCGACGCTGACGAGGAGCCGCCAGACGACGGCGGGCTGTCCTGGGCCGTAGGTCGAATAAGGTTCGCGACCCTATTCTGGACCGCTTTCTTCCTCTGGTATGTTAGAGGAGGCGGCAACTTCTCCAACCGCGGGGCCCTGGAGTGACTGCGCAAATGCATCTTGCATTGCCGCTCCGTGGCAAAGGCAGCCCCACATTCCGGTTGTGTACATCGGAATTTCCCTGCTTCCTTGGCCTCCGCAGGGAGCGAGAGAGACCTAAGAGCCGAGCACGAACTCTTATGGTTGTTCCAATGGTCAACCTCATTGAAGCAACCGCAGCAGATCTTCCGTACCGGGTGCGTCATTTTGTGCACCGCGGTCAAATGCCTCTTCAGGCTGGCTAGTCTCGCTGTCCATTTGCGAGCGCTGCTGACCGGGTCATGGGAAGCCGGACAGGCAGGGCAACGGGTGTGGGGGGCAGCTGGTAAAGGGAAGAGAACGGATTCTTCCGATTGTAGGGGCTGAAGGGACGGTAGGAAAGGGTGGGCCTGCGCGGGCGATCCCGAGGACTGACTCCTCCCCGAGGAAGGGGAAGAAGGACGAGCGTCCGGTCCTCTGGCGCGTGCTTGCGGGGCCTGACTTCGTCGATTGGCGTTCAGCGTACAAGTACGGACATGCCCCCTTTTGGCAGCCGAGTTACCGCAGCCAGAACATTTAATTGACACTTGACATGTCGCCGGCCACATGTGGTGGAAGATTAAGTGCGACTTCAAGGAGGTTCTACGCTCCTGGATAAGCCCCGAGGTGATGGTGAATGTGCAGTAAGGGCACCTAGTCCTAACAGAGGGGAAGTAGAGTTCCATGTAGTGCTTCCCCGTAAGTCGATGGGGGATCCTCGGAAGCGAGCTCAAGGTGGTCCTGGGAAAGGCTCCACCTGGGGCTGGTGGTGGTGTTTGGTCCCCTGAGACCTGACACCGTGATCAAGGTTCCGACATCGGACTCCGAAGCCTCGAAGGCAATGTTGTCGTCGGAAAACTCTTCAGGCGGAGGAATGACCACCGACAAGACTGTGGGATCTGGGTCAAAGAGCGATTGAACCTGAGACCGGGTGTAAAAGAGGTCTTCCCTCATTGGAGGCGCTTCAATCCGAGATGGGGTGGCCAAGGTTTCCGTGAGGGTAACATATTCCTCAGGAATCGCTTGAGACCGGGTATGGGGCGAGCCATTGCTTCTGGCTAGAGACGCAGTCACCAGAGATTGGGAGGCCAGAGTTTCCGAGATGGTGACGTACTTCTGAGCCAGGGAGTTATTGGCTTCACTCAGGTCAGTTTCCGAATGGGGCGTTTTCTTCTTTAGACTGGCGGCCAATGTCTCCGAGAGGGTGATAAATTCTTCCTCTAGAATATCTGGGGGATCTCTGTCCCGCCAGATGTCTTGGTCACCAGTAATTTCCGTAATCGATGGAAGGCCTGGGTGCGGCGTGGGCGCAGGAAGAGGACCTTCCAAACCTTCAACCGACAGATCTTCAATAACATTCTCCGTCGCACCAACAGCTGAATGGGAGGAGAATATTGGTCCCCAAAATTCAGCGATCGAGGAAGAGATCGACTGGATCGGAGAAATTGGGGACGGCACTTCCAGACGTGGAGAATCGTCTGCTGGGAATTCCCAAGGGGCAAGATTGACAGGCTGCACCCTGGAAGGCAGCGAAGGAGCAGCAACCACACTGTCCTGTATAGTAATGCAGCCCTCTTCCGAGCTGCCCAGAACAATGGAGTAAGCTATGGCCCGTGGTGTAGATGGGACTGGAGCAATCGGGCTCAGGCTGTCTCTCCAGTGGCCGACTGGCCTCGAGACGCCCTCCTTCGGCGTGGACGTAAGCTTGCTCCGATCCATCTTGCAGTAGGGGCAAGGTCAAGGCAACAAAAAGAAAAAACAAGAACAAACAAACAAAAAGAAAACAAAACACACACACACGAAGTCAGTTCCTAACGCACAAACTGCTGTAGGGGCTAACGCGAGCCACAGTACAAAAGGAACACAGCAACGGCGAAAGTAGCAAGACACAAAAATTCCAGAACAAAACCAGACAGGCACTAGCACACGCTACACGAAAGCACAGCTGGTGGTTCTTGATGTGGTGATGGCAGGGCGGCGCAACGCAGTAGGCTAGATCAGGGGGAGGAGAGAAGGGAGGAAGGGGGGAAGAGAGAGATAGTGCTACCAACTAACTAACCTAATTTTTGACTAACCTAAATAAATGAAGCAAATTAATTAATTTGTAAATCAAGGAACAAGTGGAGAGAAGGTTCCAGAGACCCCACCGTACTGGAAACCTCGAATCCCACAATTCCTATACGGGCTAAACTAACTTAACTAACTTAATCTAAACTAACGATTAGAGAGAAATTCCGGAAACCCCACCGTTTCCCCAGATCCACTCGAGACCCCACCACTCACAAAAAAAAGGCAAATGCGTCGACGGGATTTCCACTACTGGACGACAGCACAGCTCTCATTATACAATACAAGGATATGTTCTTCGTGTTCTTCATGTCATGTGGCTTCATGGGCTTCATGTCCTTCGTGTTTCTTCATGTCTATAAACGATATTGAAGACAGAGACCAATTTTTACACCTATACCGCTAACACGAGGGATGCGGTAGAAGCGGCCAGACGGCGGTAAACCGCTCACATGAGAAAAACACAACTAACCTAACACCTAAATCCTAAACCTAACCTAAGATCGCGGAGTTGGTAAACGCGCACGCAATGGCGACACGCAACGGTAAACCGCTCTCCTAGAAGTCGCGGTCCCGTGGCGGTAAACCGCTCACCAGCGAACAACCTTGGAAAAACATTGAAAAATTGAAAGTTTCCTACAAGGCCGAATTGACTTCCTCTGATAGCGGTAGCAAGGGGGAGCAAAACAAAAAAGAAGCAAGGAAAAGAAGAAGGTAAAAACCCCGAAATCCTCACCGTTTAGGAGATATGAGCAAAAAACTGTTTAGATGGAAATACAAAATGGCGGCTCCGTCGGACGGTGACCAGTCGGTCGACGGAAAGTACTAACGTGAGTAAACTCGGTGAATTTGAAGATTTAAGTAAAGACTGTAAAAATTTACGTAGAGGTTTGGTAAAAAAAAAGCTCCTAATGTGGAATCGCAAATGGAAGCTAAAAGAGTAAAAGGCTTAATTCAAAATACAAAAAAACCGAAAAACGAGCCGTTTCCGAGATATTTAGGAAAAACGTATATATGAACAAAAATTCAAACTGGCCGATCGGACTAATTTACGAAAAAAAAGGAAAAACTGAAATATAAACGAAAATTCAAGATGGCCGACCGGATTAATATACGAAAAATGACAAGGCAGCTACTAATATAAAAGTTTGGAGGATACTACATATAGAATATTGATATGAATGAAAATTAAAAATTAGAAAAATTGATAAGTTAATGGCAAACTACTCCTAAACGGTCAGAATTACAGAGTAATAGGAAAAAAGAGAAACTCATCCTCGCCCAGCCGCGTCACGCCGCCCCGCCGCTCCGAATCGCCTTAGCCCGTCATCCCAATGGGCCGGAAGAGCAGCACCATGAAGACCGCCGCGTCACTCGGGAGGCTCAGCTGGGCTCCCACCAGTCTTGTCCAACGGTGGGGGCTTCTTCGCCCCGCAGCGACTCTTCAAGGCGTCTTCACTCTTCTTCTGGAACCCACTTGGCAAGGCGCCGAACGCTCGACTTCTCGGCCTTCGGTGATGACCGCCAGATGGCGGTAAACCGCTCACCCACGCGTAAACTGAGCAACTAACGCGTCAGAATACACGCGCGGCACTGGCTACTTTGCTCTTTCGAAAGATGTGGATCAAAAGTTGTTTCATCCATATTGGCGAAACTTGTCATCATTTCTGTTCCAGGGAAACAGAGGAGTTGGGGGTGGGGGAGGGATTCACATACACACAACACTCACACATGCATACAATGCGTGCTCAGCATAATGCCTCATTGCACCTGTGTGTCCGGAGAAGCCGGAGCACCTATATCCGTCTGTCGTGTCAGTTGGTCAGTCGGTGAAGCGTGAATGTGTTCTGAAAAGATGTCATGGGAAGATCTGATGATGGAGCTAATCAGCATCTTCCTGAGATGGTCTGGCAGTCCCCTATGACCAGTTCCTTGAGGGGGCGCTACTTTGGGATCCCAGGCACCACGTGCGCCGGATGACAATCGGACCACCTTGGCAGGATGTTATGCCCCTTGACAGAGAGTGCGGCGGACAATTGCAGGGGCGTACCGGTCGCACTTCGTTTTCCTGGACTTCTCCAGCGAATTTGCCCCTCCCTCAAACGGGATGGCCACGTCTAAGATGTGGACACACCGTTTACGGCTGTCCGTGAGGACTAAATCAGGGCGAAGTCGATTAATGAGAAACTCAGTGTTCTTCTCCTACCACAGCCACCCAGCCGCAGTGGCAGCGGGATTTGAGGAGGTCGCCGATCTGATTGTGCCGCCCGAATTTTAACCATATTATGGGCACAATGGGTTAATCACGTGAGACTGAGTTTCAGGCCAAGGCGCTGGTCGTCTCGCCGACGCAGCCAAAGCGACAGAGACCTTCTCCACTCCGCGTCCCATGGCCGACCAGCACAGCGCCACCGAGGAGGTTCAGCGCCGGGCTTTAAAATCCAATAAAAATCCGGAGTGGCAAATGAAATCCGGTGCGGAGGAAATGACCGATCTGTTACCGGGAGGGAAAGGTCGCGAGCAGCGCGCCCTGGTCGGCTTGCTCCCTTCCACTGCTCTTCACAGGCGCGAGTCCTGTTGCAGCTTCCGAAGCTTGCGCTGAACCAAATGACGGTGACGCGGCTCGATGACGAGAGAGGACTCGTCGCGAACAAGTTTTGGAAAAAGGCAGGCGTCTCTCTGCTCCAGGATCCAGTTAATTTCAAGATGTATGGACGCCTGACGAGCAAACGTCCATACATTTTTGCCACCCGAGGAGCGAACCGGGGCGATGCCGTTGAAGAATTCCTCGATGACAGAGGGTTCGACGGCACGTCGAGGAATCCGGACGCTAACCGTGTGTCGGAGGTCAGCCGCGGCTAACTCTCTTACTACAGGGTCACGGGACGTTAGGAGTTTAAAGGCACCTTCAACCTGGGCAAAGAGGACCTCCTTTTGAAACTCAGGCAGACCAGCGCCACCACCAGAACGGGGGGAGTAGAGAAAGGAGGTGGAAGCTCGGTCCGGTAGGCCAAGAAGTTCTTTGGCGGTATTTCTAAACCACTTATCCAGGTTCGCCGCGTCAGAATGGGAGATCTTTCGCATGCGAATCTGGAAGAGGAGATGAGGGACCAGATATGCCATGATGGCATCCACCTTTTGCCAGGGAGCAAGATGAGAGTCCCTGACTTTCTCGATAAGCTTAGCAACTTGCTCTATCTTGTCGCCTGAGTTTATGACTGAGTAGCCTACCGGTTTGCCGAGGAAGCGAGAATAATCGAACTGGGCCATGGTTCGAATGGGGGAGGAGTCGATAGAAACTTTGACAGAGGTGTCGATACGCCCGGCAGTGATGTTGAAGTCACTTTTGGCCGGGTTGGCCCTGCGACACCAGTGGCAAGTGCGGGAAAGTTCAGAGATCTTATCAATCATAAGCTGAAGGTTCGCGAGGAGGCCGCGAGCCAAATATCATCGCAGTACGCACCGCCCTTTGACCTGGAAGATCAGATAAGTCCAGGGCGGCGCGCAGGATGGGGCTCATCGAGGTTAAATAGAGAGGGGCTGAGAGGTCACCCTTGCCTAACACCTTGGGAATGTAGGATAGGGTCAGACAGACCCGACTCTGTCACCAGGGTAGTGGTACAATCGGAATAAATGTCCCTGATGATCTCCAGGAAGATGGGACCGGCACCAGAGGCCTCTATGGCAGAAAACAGGGCGACATGTGAAATTGAGCCAAAGGCATTCGCCAGATCCACAAAAGCCAGAGAAAGGTTGCGATTGTGGATTTTGGCGTTGCCGATGAGAGTTTCCAACGAGAGGACCAGGTGCTCGAAAACCCCGTCAAAGGACGGAACCCTCTGAGCGGGGCAGAGCACGTCATGCTTCTCTAGCCAATCCGAGAGGCGCCGGGCCCACAGAGAGGCGTAGAGTTTAGGGGCAGTATTTGATAAGGAAATTGGCCGCCAACTGGAAGGGTCCTCGGTTGGACCACCCTTATGGATCAGGATGGTTTTGTGCCTTTTCCATGAGAGGGGAATTTTCTTAATTTTACGGCAGGCGTTGAACACCACCGTAAGGAACCTACATTGGGGATCGATCTTTTTCCATATATCGTATCCAATTCTGTCATCCCCAGGGGCAGAGTTGGTAGAGGCCTGAAGCCTCTCACTAACCTCCCTAGGGGAGAAATTGTCGGCTTTGAGGTTGGGGCGATCACAAGGGGGATAGAAATCCGGGGCCGGGGGCGAACTATTGGGGGCAAAGAGATGATTAGAGATAGTGGAAGGAGGCAGATGACATCTGGGGCCAGAATCTTGGGTGATCACCCTAAGAGCTCTACGGGGATTGGTTTTGTAAATTGCCGAGACCTTAGCCTCATTGGCCGTTTTGTGGGTGGAGGAAGACTGGCGGTTGGGAATGTATGGGCTCCCGGGCTGAATTTGGAATAGTTCCTGAACTTTGGATATGGATTGGTCGATAAGAGATTCAACCAAGGACCAATTAGTGGGGTTTACGGGAAGAAGAGAGGCTTCATAAACCCGGGAGCGACGAATTTCCCTGCCCTGAGCTCTAAGTTCTCTGGAGGGGGTGGGGAAGTGAGAGAGAAGTTATAGGTGGAAGAGGAGAGCTGTGGGAGGGGGTTGAAGAATCATTGCGGTCCAAAGGAGGATCTATAAGGTACCCAGAGGGGGCATCAATGGGGCTAGGAGAAATATTAGAAGAAGATGGGGCGGGAGGTAAATCAGTGCAAGATATAGCTGTGGAGTCCAGCGCGTTAGGCGCGGGGGAAGGAGGTGGGCGAGAGGGCCCTGGGGATGAAGAGAAAACGTCCTCGGGAAGAGGAGTGGGGGACTGGATAATGTATCCGGAAGAAGAGGCTGGGAGAGGAGAAGCAAAAGGAGAAGAAGAGAGAAATGAGGAAGTAGAAGTAGGTTGCACGTCGGCTGAAACGAGGGGCGCTAGAGGGGAATGAGAGCCAGGAGGCTGAAGAGGGAGAGACAAGTGAGAGAGAGAGATGGGGATACCATCTGGATGAGCAGAGGGCGAGGCAGAGGGGTTGGAAGCACCTCCTGGAGGGGGGGGCGGGGAGAGAGTAAATGAAGTGGAAAGATTAGGGGGGAGGTAGGTAGAGAAGAAGAGTGAGCAAAAGAATTAGAAGGGTGTAGCGTACCTGGGGAGAGAAAGCCTGGAGGTTCAAGATGAGGAGGCAAATGTGAGAGAGAGGTGGGAATTCCATCTGGATGAGCAGAGGGAGAGATAGAACCGGAAGGGGAGGGTGTAAAGAGAGACCAGGAAGTGGGACGAGGAGGGGGAGAAGCAGATAGAGAGGAGGAATCAGAAGAGAGTTGGGGGGGAGCAAGGGCAGGGAGGGGAGGGAAAGATGAGGCTTGAGTAATAGGTGTGGGCGAAGAAGTGGGTGAAGAAGAAGAAGAAGAAAGGTTAGAAGAAATATGAACAGGGACACGAGAATGGTGATGGGTGGAATTCTGGTGAGCTCGAGGAGCAAGGGAGGAGGGGGGGTTAGATTTGGGAGTGTTCCCTAGAGAGCGGTTATTGTTGTATTTAGAGGACCAGAAAATCCGGGTCTGCTGAGGGGAAGCAGCAGCGAGAGGGGAGTGCTGTGAAGCAGCAGTGGAGACCCTATTACTCGGAGAAGTGGCAGGGAGACGTGTGGTAGGCTGTGAGGCAGCCATGAGTGGAGGTGAAGCAGAGGGAGATACAGGGGTGGGCTGAGAAGAAGTAGAAGAGGGTGAAGAGTGCTGTGAAGCAGCAGAAGTGTCTGGGGTGGGGGGTGGGAGAGCTTGAGATTTCAGAGCGTTCAGGTCCCGCCAGGTGTTTTGGGCGCCTCTTTGAGTGGCGCGTGGGAGAGCAATAGGGGGAGGAACTTTGCAGTGAGAGTAATGCTGCCTTTCGTGTTGACCACGTTGGGCAGCAGAAGCAAAGGGCTGGCCGCACCCCTCGGCCTGGCAGATAAAAATTGGGTCAAAAGGTTCTTCAGGAGAGAGGGAGAGAGATTGAGCCAGATCGCAAGATCGACTATGGGAGAACCATCTTCTAAAGGGGGCATGGCATGCTGCGCATTTTTTGATTACTTTAGATATCTGGGGGTGACATTGTTTGATATGCCTTTTTAGGTTCTGGAGCCTAGTGGTCCATTTTCCAGAGCTGCTAATTGGGCGTGAAGGGGGAGGGCATACAGGGCATCGAGTGCCAGAAGCGGCGGGAACACAGAAGGAGACAGGAGTTGTTAATGAGAAGAGCTAGCAGGCAGAAAGCAAGAAGATTGGTGTGACAGAGGAGAGTGAAGTAGCCATCAGAGCGGCTGTCTGCAGAGAAGAGAACAGGGGTGGAAGAGATAGTCTGAGGGGGTTGAGCAATGGGAGTGGAGGCTCGGTCAAAAGGCCGCTCGGGGGTACAAGAGAGAATTGGAAGAGGAGGAGCAGTGGGGGGAGAGAGACTAGAGGATGAAGAGAAATGAGGAGGTCACTCCGGAGTGCAGAAGAGGCAACAGGGAGAAATAGGCAAATCAGAAGAATGTAAAGAAGAATCGTCTTCCGTTTGGGAAGAGGCGTCCCTAACGCTGGCGGCCGAATGAGAGGCAGCGATAGAAGGGGGCGAAGAGATCGAGGTCCTGGAGGATACATCCGCATCAGGCGACTTCGGCGGGACAGTAGCCAGCGCTTTGGCGGTCAAATCTAGGGCTCTACTTATAGAGTTGTCTAACTTGGAAGTAAGCTCACTACGTCGGTCACCCTGGCCTAGGGAGGTAAGGCAAAGGAGAGGAGCAGTGAATGAGACTTGTTGAGGAGAACTGCGCTGCCTGGACAGGGGAGCCAGGGGAGAGAACGATCTCCTCGCCGTGAGGCGGCTACCTGAAATGGAGTGCAAGCGGGAATGGGGAAGATAACCTTATTCAGTGCGCGCCGCGTTAAGAGCTAAGTAAAACTTAAAACAAAGGCAATACTAAACGACTATAATTAAGACCCAAAGACAAAACAAACAACAAAATTGGAGAACTACCTACAACAAGGCTACTACCAACAAATGGCAACCTTAACAATCACAAAGAGAAACGGCGACGGCGGCGCAAACGACGGCGAACGGGAAGGAAAAGAGATTATGATTAAGTCTATTAATTAATTAAATTAAATTAAATCTAAGAGTGGAAAACAAGAACTAATAATACAGCAAATCCCCGGGGGGCGTGACACGGAAGAACCGCAAAGAGGGGGAAAAACGAGTGTTCTTCATGATTGTGTTCTTCATGGTCTTCGTGTTCTTCGTGTCTAAAGGGGCAAAGGCTGGCACATATAGTAGCAATATTGATGAAGCCTTATAGTGAAAACATTGGTGAAGGCTTATAATGGCAATATTGATGGAGCCCGAATATATAATTAACGGGTTTCCTACAATTAGAATCTAAATCTAGAGAAAAAGTATATATACATTTACTAAATATATCGACTAAAGAAGATAGAAAAGAATAAACTGCATCAATATGAAGGGAAAAAAGAAGGGAAGAAGAAAGAAAGAAGGGAGAGAAAAGAAAGAAAAGAAAAGAAAAAAAGGAAAAGAAATTAGATAAAGGAGAGGATGGTAGAAGGACAAGAGAGGGTGGCCAGGGGACTTACGGACGAGTGAACTGATAGATATAGAGACGGAGTCAGGCAGGGTGTCACATGAAAGGTTTGGTGGAAACTGGTCGCCACGAGCACCGAGTATAAGTCTAACAAGGAATAGAGGAAGAGAAAATATGTTGAAATAAAATTCAAGTATGGTAACTGAGATGACTCCACACACTGGAAGAACCAACATGGAAAACACTCGTAGAAAAGGCAAAAAAAAGGAAGACAATATTTGGAGCAAACATTACTAGATGAAAGTAAACGAATTTACAAATAATGACATCACTAACAAAGATAAAAAGAAGCTACTAATATATAAGACAGGAAGTTACAAGATATTCAAATATAGAATAAGCTTAAGGCTAATGGGAGATCAGTGAAAAAAAAAACACATATGTACAAAGTGTTGAAACTAATACTAAAGCTAATAACTAATGAACGAAAGTACTTATCCTATCCCGCGCCGCCATCGATGCCGCCGCCGCCCTTCGTGCACTTAGCACCTCATCAGCATCTGCCGGTCTGGACCACAGCCGCACAGCTCCAGGAGGAAGAAGCTGAACGACGGCTCCCGCACCCAGCGGTAGTGGCTTTTGGTTACACTTGCGCTTGATCACCGCTGAAAGAAAACTACTGAATAGTTCTCGGCCCTGCCAAGATACCACGCAGGCGGTAAACCGAACCTACACGAACTGAGCGATACACGCTTCCAAATACCCGCGGGGTACTGGGCTACTTTGCTCTTCGAATGCTTGTACCAGCCACTACACTTTGATCTTAACCAAAAGGCCGAGAAGCGATAACAATTTATGGTTAAATACTCCCCCAATCTATGAGGTCAACGATAAAAAAGGTGGATGATAAAAAAAAACAAAAAAAAATTTTATGGCGCGGCCAGATGGCGGTAAACCGCTCATAGAACCAAAAGCACGTCAAAACCAGCTTAATATCCGATACCAGCTTAACAATTTATGGTTAAATACGCCCCCAATCTATGGGATCAACCGCCCCCCCTCCGTCGATAAAAATAAATCCAAAAATTTTTTTTATGGCGCGGCCGGACGGCGGTAAACCGCACCCGGGAACCAAAAGCACAAACAGCTTTAATATGCGAACAGCTTAACAATTTATGGTTAAATACGCCTGCGGTTAAATATGGGGTCAACTGCCCTCCGTCGATAAACAAAAAATTTAATCTAAAAAAATGCGGCGAAGCAGCGCAGAGAATTGGTTCTTTTGGCTATAGACATACTTGTTTTATATATTCACTACCATTTTGGCGAAATAGGCATTTTCAAAAAGTACTAGATAAAAATAGGGACAGAAGGAACTAACACTGGGTCGTCGACGCCGTCTGGCATATGGTGCCGGTACGTCCCGAAAAGAAAGAGTAGGAGAGTTGTAGGGCCAGGACCGCCATTTATGTATTTTTGGCGAAAAGGCATTTTCAAAAAAGTGCTAGATAGTGGCTAGAGAGAAGGAATCCAACACCGGGTCGTCGCGTCGTCCAGTAATAAATAGATAAAGACAATACTATTTTTTATAAGTAAATAAATTATTTTTCTTCGGTATGTCTTGCGTCTAGACATTGCTGACACCTGCAACGCGACGTTTGCAAACTCCCGGCGACGGCGCGCACCACCTCCGAACGTTTGAATTTGCACCGAAATACCTCCTTCGAGACCATTGGTCCGCGACCTTGGCGTTCGCCCAATGGTGAGAACCTCGTTTCGGCTGCGAAAGAAAGGGAGAAAAATAAAAAAAACAACACGCTTTTATAGGAAATTATTGAATGCTACTTCCCTGATATATTGAACCCAAAATTCATGAAGATATTCGTTCCTAAATTCTCCTTGTCAGCAGAAATCTATTTATCTTTTCCAATTTCTGTTACAATTGACGTACTTCCATCCCCATTTTTGTTGGGTAAGGTTTGCTAGCATTACACATGAGAGTGGAGGGGGAACTTTGCTACGCAACACGCCGATGCAGTTCCGCCCACGGCAGCTTGGCGATCGGACGAAGACGGTCTTCGTGTATGTAGATTTTTTCGTTTGAATGATGTGAATTATTTCTGAATCAAATGGTTGTAACAAATGCTTTGTTTTTCAGGGATTCTTTCTCCTGTCTCTGCGTGCCGTTACGATTTGTAGAAAACGAGTGGTAAGTCCTATTTTACCACCGATTTGGTATTATATTCGAGCAAAAGTAGTGGCACCACTCTGAAATCTTGTTACAGAGCAATTGCAGAACGGCCCCCACTGAGAGAATATCGGCTTTTACGTGGTACGTATTTATTCGTCATTCCTAGAAATTGAATTTCGCGCTATTGGAGAATGGTTCGTGTTGTAAGCGTGTTTAGTGCAGTGGCCAGTTTTAGTCAAGTACGAAAAGCAGTGTTTTTAAATGTGTGCTCGGAAATGTGAATAATTGTTGATTCTTCGTGTTCTAGTGCAGGAAATTCATTAGTTAATGGGATGTAAGGCGTTGTTATTTCAAGCGTAATAGAAACGAAAGGATATCGTTGCAATATAAAATATTCAGCGTAGTGCTGTGAGGATTCATCATTTTATCAGCTGATAGGCATTTGACCCAGCTTGTCAGAGATGATATATATTCGTTTCACAGGAAAAGGAAAGGCTGTGCACGAATTTCGCCTCTCTTCTTTGTACAACGTAATTATCTCCTCGAGTTTGGTTCGCAATTGTTTTCTGTGAAATAAAGTGTTGCAACGTAAATGAAAGGAAATCTTGCAAATTATTCAGTGTAGTGAACGTAATCGAGCGATAATCAGAGCGCTTTTAGTAGTTCCTTTTGAGCTCGTGTACGATGTGAGAGGAAAAGTTGATAGTCATTGTGTGGGTAGTGCCTGTGATTTTTACAGCCTGCGACAACAATTACCACGTGTTTTATTCGATAGCTGTAGGAGCCGAGCTATGAAGGTGTAATGAAATAATTGCTATTTCTGTGTTCCAGTGTGTCTTGCAAATGTGTTGTTGTTGTTGTTTTTGTGTGCTGTTAATACAATCTTTGGTTATGTAATGATAGGTTGTTAGCAATCACCTCAGTGAATATCTGTTGCACAAAGTTTACTGTAATGGGTTAGCCTGAGACCTCGAAATAAGGGCAGAAATGTGATACATATAAGACTATTTAAAGGTTCTCTCTGTATCACAGCTCGAGCTTATTATATATGTATAAAGGGAACACTGCTCTGATATTGTTGGTAAAGCCATTTCAGTGGATTTCTTAGGCTCACTCATACGAAATGCACAGAAACAGTGATAATGTAATGTGCTCATGATGTGGAAATGGGATTTGTGCAGTTCAGAGAAAGAGAGATGAAGATAATGATGATAATATGAATGTTCCTTCTTTCACAGAACAGTTTACATTTTCAGTTTTATTTGTTCTTCGTTGTTGTTTTATTATCGCTCAGTAGAAGTAAAAAAAATTGTGTGCTTCTGTTCCAGGTGTGGAGCTGCTGTTCTGTTGGTGACCAGTGACAGTTTGTGATTTGAAGCAAATACTGCTCTGTATAGTATTCCACATTTTGTTTTGAATTTTATGAATATTTGTATTATTCAATTATTGGGAAATAAATAAAAAAGTTTAAATATATTATTAATTGCAACCTTCTAAATCATCCTTTTGCCCTTACATCAATTGAAAGTCGTTTTCTTTGTGTCATATTTTCACAGCCATACAGCCAGGCAGAGCGCTGGAAACAGAGAGAACAAGGTGTCATGCTTGCTAAAACTATCAATCTTAATGACGGTGTATTAGCGAAAAGGAGCAAGATGAGGGAAGCTGCCTACTTGAAACTCCAGGACGAGTGCTTGCAGGGTTTTAATCCATCTGTTTGTAGGCAGAAGATATATTCACGCGAAGGCTACAGTGGTGTAGAGGTTAGGAGGGGCGATGTAGTTATCTGAAAGGTGGTAGTTATTATAGGAAATACGTACCAACGGTGATGCATTTTTAGACGTTATTGTTTAGGGTTTGCCAGTGATTCGAGTACATATTTATTGATGCGGATAAGCCGTGCTCTATGGGGGCTGTAAGAATGAAGGTTATGGATGGAAAAAGCGTACAGAGCATCTTAGTTCATTGATATTCGCGTCATGATTTTCGCACTGGCTACGTAAATCTGAGTGCCACGTACTACCCGTTAAGAGCCGATGTTAATGCAGTGAGTAGGCAAGGAAAAATGTTTGGAACTCACACCGGTCTCTATCGTGTAAGTCATTACTCTGCTTCTACAGCATCCAAACAATCATTCTATGTATTGTTAAGGCGTTTTCTCACGTTTCAAGACGGGATGTAATTGAATATAAATTTGAACGCGGTCAGGGCAGTGTTTCTCTCTGAAGAAATAAATGAAGATGAAAAATCAGAAAGTGCAACCTCTCGGCGATACTTTTTTGTTGTTGTTTTGGTGCACTGTGGCATATGATAATCCACATATGTGGAATGTAATCTTTTACATTGAAAAGTATGGGTTAAAGCAGAAAGTGCGCAGTTCCATTAAAATACTCGTTTCACCCACAACTGTTCGTCTCGCAAAACGCGAATGTAATGTTTGCACCACTTGTGTTACAATGTATCTGTTTCGTGTGGTACTGGGTTATGTGTGGTGGATTTCGTCTTAATTTTATGTGAAAATAAGCTATCGTTGCCCAGTTACATGTTCAAGGATTTGGTTTAATGTGTACTCGGTTACGTGAGTATCGGGCGTAGAAAATGAGAGTGTAGTGTGTGCGTGTCATTCTGCTGCGGACGTTACTTTTAAAACATTCGGCGCGGCTAGGCTTGCTCAGGTGATGGCTTGCTACATGTGAATTTTGTTGATGTATTGTGCAGTGATACGCATTCGTTACTACAGTGAAGGTGTGAGTTTTCAATTATTGCGATAGCAATTGTTACGTCATCATAGCGTGCAATGTGTTCGGTGTTGCAATCATGTTAACAGCTGATAGGAGCATAATCGTCTGACGTTTTAATTCGAGCCAAGGAACCTGAATATTAGGCGTAGGATTAGAGAGAAAAGTTTGATACTTTCATTTCTTAGGATTAGGAAAGATTCGCATTCCCCGCGAATTTCAGGAAATGCTTGCTTTTTATTCAGTGTAATGAACGGATACTTGTGATAATCGGAACTTTTCGCGATTTCACTAGTGATTGTCGCTCTTGTATCACTGCTTTCCGCGTACGTGATTGTTACGCGAACGTTTCATTGCGTGGCTTCCATAGTTTCCAAGAAATGGGAAAAAGGCGCGGATGTAATTCAATAAATATCTGAATGGCGGCTGGTGGGTATGTCACTGAAGAAATAAACATATGAAAACCATGAACGTGCAACCTCTGGCAAAACATTAGCACTCCCAGACATTTGCATTCAACAAAGGTCGAGAGTCAGGTGTCTTTCTCATTACTACCATTGTAGAAGTAATGGCGTCTTAAAGCAGAAGGTGCACAGTTTCAGTGAAAATACTCGTTTCAAATCCTCAACATTTCGACTCGCAAAATCATAGCAGTATTTAACTCGTAATGTTTGCACCACTTGCGGTCGACATGTATTCGTTTCGTGTGTGGCACGTGGTATATGAATCGCATGAACCATCTTATTATTATGTGAAAATTAGTACTGTTTGCCCTGCATTTGGCTATATTCATGTTTTTGGGTGTAATGTGTACTGATTAGTGGAGAAAATGACAGTGTGCGTGGCATCTCCTGCTGTGGACGCAATGTTCATTCTTTTCTTTTTAATCATTCGGGCAATAGGGTGATGGCTTACATGGAATAATAGTAGATTTCGGGATGTAGTGCGTATTGTGCAGTTTTACGCATCCGTTACCATAGTGAAGGTGTTTTCATTTATAGCGTGATAGAAATCATAGCATGCAATTATTTCGGAGTAGCGAGTGCTAACACGTACGCTCATCTTGTTCGTCTTTTCACCTACAGATAGGTGCTCAGGAGAGAAACATCCAGTGTAGTGACGTAATCATGTGATTCTTCATTTTACTAGCTTGCCCTTCCAATGAATGTGTTGATTGGTTTCTGTGTAGCGGGGGATATCAATGCTTTTCAGAACGTCGTAGAACTGCTCTCGCCGTTTATATTTCATTATTTAATTTTCAAAGCCATGATTCAGTAAGTGCTCGTTTGTTGGAGGTCCCAGATGAAACAAAGCTAATGTCTTGCTACAATGATGAATTGTTGGTGTCGTGCAGTGATATGTAACAAGGCTTTGTTTTATATTGCGTGCTGATGTGATAGGAAAACATTGTAGTGCCGTGCAATGGCAGTCTGTGTAGATATTGATAGAATGCATTCGTGTGATTTTGTGAGCGGATCTCCTTTCGTTTTACTAGTTGAGGGTACCGTGTTCTAGTTTCGTTTTTATCAGTGCTCTCGTACGGGACGTCAGTCACAGTTCTGTTTACAAAAAAGTATTAACTTGTTATCTACCACAACTATGAAGAGCTGTGATGGTTTGGTACACAGAGTAAGTGTAGCTTTCGGCTGTGTTACTTGATAAGTGATGTTTTGTTATGTGCTGTCAAGTTGAGGCTTTTCACCTTAGGTGTCAGTTTGTCAGGTAAGAGTATGTTCCGATCAGGTGACAATAGTTGTGTTTTTCCCCCATGTCTTTCATTATTTATTCTTAAAAGTGTCGTGTGAAGTGTTGTTATTGTGACACGAAAGAAATTCACTGGGATTTTATTATATGTTTTATTATTAAAGGCAAAGGAGGAAAAGAGTAGAAACACAGTGAAATGCAGGCAGGAAAGTGATTCTGTGATTGTAATTGAGTACAGTTATGCAGTGCTTACAGAGTGTAAGCAAGAGCTTTAGAGAATAATTCTTCTTTTTGTGATCTGTTTGTGATGTAATGTGATGATTTGCTGTGAGAAATGCTGTTAAGTGAAGAGTTCTCACTGTAGGTGCTGTGAGTTTGGTAAGGCGTGAGAATTGGATAAGAAGCTTAACAGTCGTTTTAGTTTTGTTATCTATTTATTCCCACAATGCTTCGGCTGGTTGTGTTGTGGGATGAGGTGCACCTGGCTTTATAGATAAGGAATGTTTAAAGTGAGGATGAAGGCCATGTAGTACACACAGTGTATGAGATTTTGAGATGCAAGGGGTTTGAATTATGACAAAGGTTTCATTCGAGTTGAGCTAGAAGAGCCTGAAAGTGTGTGATGGTTTGGTACAGTGAGTAAGTGTAGATTTGAGTTCTAGGCTTCTTGTTATGTGATATTTTTCGTGTTATGTGCTGTTAGGTTGAGGCTTTTCTTCATTTTTCGGTGTGTCAGAGTTAGAGAATGTTTGGGTGGTTCTGGAATATGAACACATGATTTTTACCTCCATGTATTTAATTATTTATTCTTAAAGAGTCGTGTGAAGTGTCAGATTGTGACATGAAATAATTTACCTGGATATTATAGTGCATAATTCGGCTTGCCACATACATACATACATGGCTTGCCACTGAGAAAGAATGTGTTTTTCTTGTGTTGTAGTTCTTCTTGTGAAGTGATGTATTTATTTTTGTACAGTGCTGTGAGGTTGAGGCTTTCATCTATGGGTCTGAAAATGTTAGGAGAAGAGGATCTGGATAAGTCCAATCGGGTGAGAATAAGGTGTGTGTGTGTGGGTGTGTGTTTTATCTTTCATTGTTTTATTTATTCTCAAAAGTTTCGGGTGCAGTGTTGTGTTTCTGAAGTAAAGGAGAAGCCCTCGAAATTGTATGTATTTTAAGAATTCCTTAAGTTTGTGCGAAGAAAGAGTGTAAATCAGGGACAGGAAAGTGTTTCTGTGGTGTATGTGGGGTGTCTTTTTAACTTTTTTTTTTAAGTGAAATTCAGTTAGAAGAGCTTATGAAGTGTGCTGTGGCTTGCTTCAGTGAAATGTGTGTAATCCAGATGTAGTAAGCCCTGTAAAGTGATGTGTTGTTAACTTGAGCAAATTCATCTTAGGTTTTGGTATGTTAGGTTTTCGACAAAGCAGATCATCTGAGTGTTTTAAATTCTTAAAATTATGTTTTCCAAAACAAAAAGGGCAGTGTTGGCTTGTGGCAAGAAGAAATTGTGTTTAGTTTATATCATGAATTTAAAAAGAAACAAAAAGTTTGTGCCAAGGTAAAAGTTGTAAACACAGTGTAATAGGCTGTCTGTGTTGAAAGAAGGCAAACGTTATTTTCAAGAGAGGATCTTTTGACATTACTAGTTGAGGCACCGCCTGGTTCTTTATTCTACGCCTTGCCAGTGAGAAATGTATTATTGCATAGTGAGATGAGTGGGCTTTCGCAGTTCTTTTCGCTACAAATTCTTTCTGTATTAAAGTCCTGTAAGTGTGTGATAGCTTGCCTCAGTGAAATGCCGTTTTTCGTGTTCTGTGTGTCTCGATTCTGATATGATTTTTTGTGCAGTATGGTTGAAGTTAGTTAGCTGTGCATAGGTTAGGTTAGGTTACATGAGCTGGGGGTTGATGATCTTTATACTCTTTCTCTTTCTTTCCCACTAGTGTGACAGTTATACTGAAAGGGTTCGTAGTTGCAAAATTAAAGAATGATTTTATATCGCCGTCAATGTCACATGTACTTGCGTAGATCATCTGTAGCCGCTGCTGAGTATGAGCAGTGACGAGTCGGTGAAATCAAGCAAATGCAGTTGACTCAGATGACAAATAAAAATAAAAAAAATGGTAAATAAAGATTGAAAGATACCCTACACTCATCCTTCTCCACTTACATCAAAATCATGTCGTTTCGATCGTATTTTCGCAGCAGCCGCCGCAGTCTCCTCCGAGTCGCCTGCCAGAGCGCTGAAACCAGGTATAATTTAATGCATGCAACCCATCTGTAAGAAAGTGACGATGTGATTAATGGTGCTAATTGCAAGTGGAGTTTTATTACGCCTCATTTGTAGTGGGTAGGGAATTCGTGGCGAGATAGTCATGTACAGTGCAACAGAAAGCTAGGTTATGAAAAATCAGTGGTTGCACTCATGTGATTTTTTACAACTACAATAGGGGAGTAAAGGTCGGATCTGAAACGAAATTTAAAGAAAACAGCTCTAATGATTCGTACTGTAATACCCGAGATCCCGTTATTGTGTGGGGCGATATTCCGGACTGGATAGAAAGCAGAGCAGAAAAAAATCAGCATTTTGTCACGCGAACTGAGACCGTAGGTTAGAATGCTGTGAAACGGCTCCCTTTTGAGGGCTAAGCTAAGCACATCTCGGTTAAAAATCGCTTTTTATTACCCGTCACGAATTGACTGACGTTACGTGAACCTGAATGCCACGTACAACACTAGCATACCTGCGCAGTGATAAGAAAGATGAGAATCCGACTTCTTAAATTCTTGCGTTTCACTTCATCGAGTAGACGTCCTGATTTTGTACAATTTCATCTCCTTTTCACGAAACGGTATTAAAAGGGGGTGTGAACTCAACGGTCCCACTCACTGGAAAAATATCGAACTCTGCAAACCAATACGACCCAAAACAGCAACGTGGTTCACGACCGCTCTCCGCGTTCTAGTCGGCGGATACATCGAAACTCGGCTTTGCTCCGATAAATCATTCACTTTTCGCTTCTCTACTGCACAAAACATCTCTTCCTAATAACGTAGTATTTTGCTTTTACTCTTTGCAGAAGGAACCTGAAAGAACACGAGATATAGTAACATTGCACGTCAAAGTTGGCGGAAGAAACTCGTTAATAATAAAAACAAAGTCTCTCATTCTTTAATTAATCAAAGACCTCTAATGAAACACGAAAATGCAAGATTTCGAAAGAAGCACCTGTTAGGTTTAAGCACACGTATATAGTTTATTATTTATTCACGTTGCAAAGGGCAAGGATTTTACACCAACATTTCCCACGTGTATGACGAGGCGTGTCTCATGTCTGTGTGGTGGAAGAAGGCGTGGGATGTAAACGTTTGATCGCGTCAGGGCGGTGTTTCACGAAGAAATAAATAAAGGTCACCATCAGAATGTGCAACCTTCATGCAAAACGGTGCACACTGTGGCATGGGCATAATCCAAGGACATGTGAATGTAACCTTTTACTTACAAAAGTAGAGTTAATTGCGTCTTAAGGCAGAAAGAGCGCAGTTGCACTCAGTCTGTTCCACAACCGTTCGTCTCGCAAAAATCATATAATCGTTATGTTTGCACTAATGCAGGTCGACAAGTGTTCGTTTCTGTGTGTGTGGCACGGTGATATGCGTGTGATGGAATTCGTCTTTTTTATAATGTGAAAAACCAGTATTCTGGTGTCGCAGTTATATATATTCATGTTTAGGTGTACGTGTACCGGTTTAGTGAGTTTCGACGGTGAATATGAGGGTGTGTGTGCGTGTCTTTCTGCCGTTGACGTAATGTTCATTATTTTTCACTTATTGTTTTAATCATTCAGGCTAGGCCTCAGAGAGATGGGTATTAGTTGATGAATTGGGTATCGTTACTACAGTGAAGGAGTTTTGATGGAATGCGTGATGGCAATGTTACATCGTCATAGCGTGGTGGCGAGCAAAGTTTCGGTGTGTCAATCATGTGATCTTCTGTTTATAATGTTAACAGCTGATGGGAGCATAATCGTCTGTCGTTTTATTTGAGCCAATGAACCTGCGTGTTAGGCGTAGCCAGAGAGAAAGTTTGATGTTCATTTCATTGGATTAGGGAAAAACCGTTCCCGCGAATTTCGTCTCGTTCTTTGTATTACATAAAGTTCAGTCTGATATCACAAGGCACTACTAATGAAAACGGCTTGCAACACTGTTTATATCGGTGAAATGCAAATGTATTGGGAGATTTTGTTTTTAGTTCATTATTGCGTAACTGTAGAGAAAGAAATTCATTGCGTGGAGTGTAAAACATTCAATGTAGTCAATTTCGTGTAGTGGTATGTTTGTCTTATGGTTTGTTGTGCAGGAAGTTTAGGTTAGGTTAGCTGTGCTTAGGTTAGGTTACAAGAGCTGCTGGCTGATTCTTTTATACTTTCTCTCATTCTCTTTGTTTCTTTCCCACTAGTGTGTGACAGTTACACTGAAAGGGAACTGCTCAAGTGTTTGCTACTACGAAACAGCTTCCTAAATTGAGAATAACAGTGTGTCCCTTTGGCAATGAATCTGCCAATGTATATATAGAGAGTTTAGTGTTGTGAATTATTGCGTAATTTGTAATGATAGGAAATCATTGCGTGGCGTGCTTTTATTCAGAGTAATGAACGGATACTTGTGATAATCGGAGTTTTCTGTGCTTTAACTAGTACTGTCGTGAAAAAACATTTAATGTACTGCAATTGTGATAATCGAGCCTCGTGGATTTCACTAGCATTGTCGTTTGCTTTGAGCTCGCGTACGTGATTGTTACGCGAACGTTTCCATGGTTTCCAAGAAGGGGAAAAGGTGCGGAAAGTAATTCAATAAATATTTGAACGCGGTCAGGCAGTGTTTCAGAAGAACTAAATGCGAAGGTGAAAATCAGAATGTGCAACTGATGAAAAAGTTAGCACTCTCAATGTATATGTATATACCAACGGTCGAGTGCTGTGGTAGGCTTGCATTATACTTATTTATTATTAATGTGAGCGCGATGGAAAAGATTTGGAAACACAGTGAAACGCAGGCAGGGTAGTGTAATTGTGAGTCGAGTTCAGTTAGTCAAAGCATAGAGAATACGGCTTGCTTTTACGAATAATTGCATATTTTCTGGTGTGTGTTGTAATGGGATGATTTGTTGTGGAAATGCTGCTAAGTCAAGAGTTCTCAAAGTATGTTTTCGTGTTTGTAAAACGTGAGAATTCGACGAGGAGGAAAGCTAGTGCCGCGTGTTAGTTGTATATTCTCATTTATTCTAAAAGTATTCGTGTGCTGTGTCAGGTAGTGTATGCACCTGGCCTTAAAGATAAGGAATGTTTAAAGTGTGGGGGAAAGCAAATTGTGCGGTACACACACACACACGGCCGCCGCAGGGAAAGCGAGCAGTGACGAGTCGCAGAACTGGAAGCAAATGCAAACCAGTCAACAGATGACAAATAAAAAAGTAATAAAGATTGAAAGAATCCCAAACTCATCCTCTCTCCCCTTACATCAAAATCCGCGTTGCCTGATCGTATTTTCGCAGCCGCCGCAGTCTTCCTCCTGAGTCGCCTGCCAGAGCGCTGAAATCAGGTATAATTTTATGCATGCAACCCATCCGTAAGAAAGCGACGATGTGAAAACTGGTGATAATTGCAAGTTATTATGCCTCATTTGTAGGTTAGGGGCATTCTGGCGAAATAGTTGTCATAGTGCAACAGGAAAGCTATAGGTTATAAAAGCAGTGAGCTATTGCGACTGGTTTTTATTATGATTATTATTATTATTATTATTATTATTATTATTATTATTATTATTATTATTATTATTATTATTTTACAAGTGTGAATATTGGTGCTAATTGCAAGTGGAGTTTTATTACGCCTCATTTGCAGGTTAGGTATTGTGAAGAGATAGCGGTCGTGCGTACAGTGCAACAGCAAAGCTAGGTTATGAAAATCAATGAGACATTGGGATCAAGGTATGTTACCTTGCGCTATTTTTTCAAGAATCCGAGACTAGGAGTTAAGGTCGGATCTCCTTTCAGGTGGCCTGCGCGACAAGAAACAACCCGAAGGGCGAAAATGGGGCTGGCGTAATGAGCGAGATAGGTCCTGCTCGCATTCGAAATGATGATCTTCTATCAGCATTCGTCTGGAAACTATTCAACACCGAAAGCGGCAAGTTTCGCACTGGCGGTTCGTCGCACGTGGCCGAACTTCGCTCTTTCGAGAGCCCTGCTCGCCGGAAAATAGAGGGAAATGAGAAAGGAGGCCTTGTTTTAAGACAAGACGCTGCTTTCCGGCATACGAAAGGGCGACGTCATATCCGCATTCGTCTGGAAATTATTCGTGTCAGGCAAAAATCAGGCGACGTAGTGCAGTCGGCCCTGAGCTGTTAGGCGGTAGCGGGAAAGTACTCTTCCTTTCGAGGTAGCCTGCACGCCTAAAAACAAACCGAAAACGAAAACCGGGCCATGCTTTCAAAGCGATACGTCTCGCTGCTCTTATTCGAAAAGGCCTTATTGTATCGGCATTCGTCCGGAAACTATCCAACATCGAAAGTGGCAAGTTTCGCACTGGAGGCTCGTCGCACGTGGACCGACGTTCGCTCATTGGGGCGCCCCTGCTCGCCGGGGAATAAGTGCGAAAGAGAAAACAAGGACCATGCTCTTAAGACAAGAGATTGCTCTGCTCGAATACGACATCAGGGCGAAGGGCGACATCATATCCGCATTCGCCTGAAAACTATTCGTCTCACAAAGAGGCAACTTGAGTGCAGTCGGCCCTGAGCTCTTAGGGGGGTAGAGGGAAAGTACTCTCTTTTGAGGTAGCCTGCACGCCTAAAGCGCCATTCTCTTAAAACAAGAGGTTGCTCTGCTCGAATACGAAAGGGCGACGTCATATCCGCATTTGCCTGGAAACTATTCGTCTCACAAAGAGGCAACTTGAGTGCAGTCAGCCCTCAGCTGTTAGGCGGGTAGCGGGAAAATACTCTCTTTCGAGGTAGCCTGCACGCCTAAAAACAAACCGAAAGGCGTAAACAGGGCCAATCTTTCAAGGCCAGATATGTCCGCTGCTCACGTTCGAAAAGGCCATTTTGTATCGGCATTCGTCCGGAAACTATTCAACAACAAAAGTGGCAAATTTCTCACTGGAGGCTCGTCGCACGTGGGCCGACGTTTGCTCTTTGCAGCGCCCCTGCTCGCCCAAGAAATAGTGCGAAAGAGGAAAGGAGCCCCATGCTCTTAAGACAAGAGTTTGCTCTGCTCGAATACGAAAGGGCGACGTCATATCCGCATTCGTCTGGAAACTATTCGTGTCACAAACAGGCGACTTGTGTGCAGTCGGCCCTGAGCTGTTAGGCGGGTAGCAGGAACGTTCTCTCTTTCGAGGTAGCCTGCACGCCTAGAAACAAATCGCAAGACAAAAATTAGGCCATGATTTGAAAGCCAGAAACGTCCGCTACTTACATTCGAAAAGACGACTTTGTATCGACATTCGTACGGGAAATATTTAGCATCGAAAGTGACAAGTTTCGCACTGGAGGCTCGTCGCACGTGGGCCGACGTTCGCTCTTTGGGGCGCCCCTGCTCGCCTGGGAAATAGTGCGAAAGAGGAAACAAGGACCTGGCTCTTAAGACAGGAGGTTGCTCTGCTCGAATACGAAAAGGCAACCTCATATCCGCATTCGCCTGGAAACTATTCGTCTCAAAAAGAGGCAACTTGAGTGCAGCCGTCTTTTTCGTCAGTTGGGGTAGCGGGAAAAATACTTTCTTCGAGGTGCAGCCTGCACGCCTAAAAACAAACCGAAAGGCGTAACAGGGCTGGCGTTTTTCTTCAAAGCCAGATACGTCCGCTGCTCATATTCGAAAAGGCCGTTTTGTATCGGCATTCGTCCGGAAACTATTCAACATCGAAAGTGGCAAGATTCACACTGAGGCCACCAGCGGGTCATCGTCATTTGGAGCGCCCTTTGCTCGCCAGGGAAATAGTGCTAAAGAGGAAAGGAGCCCCACGCTCTTAAGACAAGAGGTTGCTCTGCTCGAATACGAACGGGCGACGTCATATCCGCATTTGTCTGGAAACTATTCGTGTCACAAACAGGCGACTTGTGTGCAGTCGGCCCTGAGCTGTTAGGCGGGTAGCGGGAACGTTCTCTCTTTCGAGGTAGCCTACACGCCTAGAAACAAATCGCAAGGCCAAAATTAGGCGATTTTTTGAAAGCCAGAAACGTCCGCTACTTACATTCGAAATGACAATTTTCTATCGACATTCGTCCGGGAAGCCTAGCATCGAATGTAAGTGTTTCGCACTGGAGGCTCGTCGCACGTGGGACGATGTCTGCTATTTGGGGCGCCCTGCTCGCCGGGGAAATAGTGCGAAAGAGCAAAGGAGCCCTACTCTTAAGACAAGAGGTTGCTTGCTCGAATACGAAAGGGCGACGTCAGCATCCGCTTTCTTCGCCTGAAACTATTCGTCTCACAAAGAGGCAACTTGAGTGCAGTCGGCCCTGAGCTGTAAGGCGGGTAGCAGGAAAGTTCTCTCTTTCGAGGTAGCCTGCACGCCTAGATACAACTCGCAAGGCGAAAATTAGGCCATGATCTGAAAGCCAGAGACGTTTGCTACTTACATTCAAAAAGACGATTTTCAATCGAGATTCGTCCGGGAAATATTTAGCATCGAAAGTGGCAAGCTTGCACTGGAGTTTCTGTTTAATGGGCCGACGTTCGCTCCATTGGGGCGCCCTTGCTCGCCGGAAGAAAAGTGAAAGAGAAAACAAGGACCATGCTCTAAGCCAAGGGGGTTGCTCTGCTCGAATACGAAAGGGCGACTTCATATCCGCATTTGCCTAGAAACCATTCGTCTCACAAAGAGGCAACTAGAGTGCAGTCAGCCCTCAGCTGTGAGGCGGGTAGCGGGAAAATACTCTCTTTCGAGGTAGCCTGCGCGCCTAAAAAAAACCGAAAGGCGTAAACAGGGCCATGCTTTCAAAGCCAGAAACGTCCGCTGCTTACATTCGAAAAGGCCATTTTGTATCGGCATTCGTCCGGAAACTATTTAACATCGAAAGTGGCAAATTTCGCACGTTCGCTCTTTGGGGCGCCCCTGCTTGCTTGGGAAATAGTGCGAAAGAGGAAACAAGGACCCTACTCTTAAGAAAAGAGGTTGTTCTGCTCTAATACGAAAGGGCGACGTCATATTCGCATTCACCTGGAAACTATTCGTCTCACAAAGAGGCAACTTGAGTGCGGTCGGCCCTGAGCTGTTAGGCGGGTAGGGGGAAAGTACTCTCTTTCGAGGTAGCCTGCACGCCTAAAAACAATCCGAAAGGCGAAAACTGGGCCATGCTTTCAAAGCCAGATACTTTCGCTGCTTACATTCGAAAAGGCCATTTTGTATCGGCATTCGTCCGGAAACTATTCAACATCGAAAGTGGCCAGATTCGCACTGGAGGCTTGTCGCAATTGGGCTGACGTTCGCTCTTTGGAGCGCCCTTGCTCGCCAGGGAAATAGTGCGAAAGAAGAAAGGAGCCCCATGCTCTTAAGACAAGAGGTTGCTCTGCTCGAATACGAACGGGCGACGTCATATCCGCATTCGCCTGGAAACTATGGGACTCAAAAGGAGGCAACTTGAGTGCAGTCGGCCCTGAGCTGTTAGGCGGGTAGCGGGAAAGTACTCTCTTTCGAGGTAGCACGCACGTTTAAAAACAAACCGAATGGCGAAAACTGAGCTATGCTTTCAAAGCCAGATGCGTCCGCTGCTCACATTCGAAAAGGCCATTTTGTATCGGCATTTGTCCGGAAACTATTCAACATCGAAAGTGGCAAGTTTCGCACTGGAGGCTCGTCGCACGTGGGCCGAATTTTACTCTTTGGAGCGTCCCTGCTCGCCGGGGAAATAGTGCGAAAGAGGAAAGGAGCCCCATGCTTTTAAGACCAAAGGTTGGTCTGCTCGGATACGAAAGGGCGATTCGGTTTGTCTACCTGCTTAGATAACGGAGAAAATCGCTTATAATCAAATTATCTTGTGAAATTCCTAACGCCGAAATGAGGCGTCGGAACGTGGAATCGAAACCGGTCATTTCTAAATTACGAAACACGATCTTTCGTGCGGAATGTGCTTCAAAACGGTTCAAGATCTCGGTTCCACCCCAGCGACACTTCTCCTTTTTCCTTTTGTCAACAATTTTGACGTTCTACGTAGTCGGATACTAATAAACATCTTCTTTGTCTTCTCTGCCGCAAACCGCTATTCGATACGACAAACTGTTCTCCAGATATAATTTTGACGACGGCCAGTACATAGCGCATAGAGGAAGCTCACGCCCGGAAGAAATCCGTCACCTGCTCCCGCGGAACACGCCACCGCCCGCTGCTCGGCCGGCCCTTCCCGCCAGCCCGCCCGCTCGCCTCCCCCTTCCCCCGCCTAACCCCGGCCGGCCCCCCCTCCCCAACCCGCCGACAAACGGGTGACTTGACCGCTTGCTCCCTCGCTCGGTCGCTGTGCGACGTTCTGTAAGAAACCACAGTAATAACATTACGCGACAGAAATACTTTTCCGATCTTTCTGTAAAGAAAAAGATTAGAATGGAAGAAAAGACGTCGCCGTTCCCTCTCTTTCTCTCTCTCTCTTTCCTTCTATTCTTCCTTGCTCTCTCTTACTGATTATCTCTCTCATTCCATCCTCCTTACTTCTTTGGAATCATCATCAGGGATCTCGGAATCAAATACCAACGACCATTGTTGCGCGACAGAAAATTGTTGAGGTTCTTATTCTAGACGTGTTTCCACAGACACGCAGTCGGAGACGACGCGGTTTGCCGACCTATCCCAGCAGCGTTCCCGGGTCGCTCCTCGGGTTCTGCGACGCTGCCTTTTTCGCGCACGGTGCTGCAGCTCGACAGTGTCATAACCGAGCAGGCAATGCTATTAATACATGTTTCACGACCGTCGTAATCTATGCATTTTGTCTGATCCTCCTTGTTTCTCCTTACTTACCTGTATTTCTTTCTATCGTCTTCTCTTTTCTGGCCTGCTCATTCTTCGATAATTCCGGGCGTAACAACGATTAGAATTAAGACTGAAAAGAAGTAGCCGTTTTTCATATTTTTACGGGTAAACGAAGCGTCGTATCAAATCGCAGCTCCGTAACTTCTCCATTCTAAGCCTTGTTGCGCGTCGAACGGTGTTGTCGTACATTTTATAGCATTAACATTTATAGAAATGCGGCCAATTGTGTATTAATGTCTCTAAAAAATTGCTAGTCATCTGCACGACACCGCATTTCCATCCAGACAAAGGAAGGGCGTCGCCGTTTCCTCTCACTCTCTCTCATCATTCTTCCTTTCCGTTTCTCTTTTTCTTATTTATCCTCTTTCTTACTTTCGATTTATCAGAGATCTCGAATCCATAGGTAACGTTCGTGCGTTGTGGCGTTGTAGAATTATGAAAAGGCCGTTGCGCCGCTATCACGAGATCGAAGCGCGCAGTTCGGCGAATCGGCGCCCGGAAGACCTGTCAACGATCTGATAGCTCACGCACGCCGCCTGCCAGGCCGTGCAGCTGCGCGCCGTTTGCGAGGCGAAGCAGGCGCCCGCTCAGTCAAGTCCTAGGGACTACACAAACGAAGGATTTTCTTTCTCTGGGAGATACAACGAGTCAATGAGATTCTGGTATATCGTAGAGACAGAGTATTTCCCAAGCAGCTTGTTTACCTGCATCTTCGTCCGTTTTCAGAATGACGGGTTCCACCACCCCTGTGAATTTCACGTTTTTTTTGTTTTTTTGCGCTTTCTCTTTTATACAGATCTGTTAATGATTTATTCTTTCGTTCGTTAGGACTTGTCCCTCGCCTTCCCATCATCTCGAGCCACGTATTATTAAACAACTATTCAGGCCATATCCGCTTTCGTCTGGAAACTATTTGTCACTCATAAAGGCAACTTTCGTATAGTCGGTCCTGTGCTGTTGGGCGGATGGTACAGTTGTAACGTTCGGAGAACAGAAATAAAAGCAGCACTTACTTGGAGTGCAAAACATTCGGTGTACTGAATGGAATCAGGTGATTCTTGATCCGTTGATCAAATTACTTTCATTGTCGTGCTTCGTCGGTTTTAGAGCTCGCGTATGTGATCGTTGGTCGATGCACACGAAAAGATAGTGGGATTTTTTCACCGAGAGGAAAGGGAAGGGCGGTGACCGTCAGTTTCGCCTCTCTCTCTCCGTTTATTTTACAATAGCTACGAGCAATGTTCGACTTCAGAAGCTCTTATCACGAAACGCCTTTAACACACGGTTATGCGTTCTGTATGAATGAGTGATTGCTTTCAAGTGATTTTCGGAAGGTTTGTGAAACGCTCTGTTTTTTTAAATTTTGTTATTTTAGACTGGCGATTGAGTAAGTATTTAGTACTCCCAGTTAAGCATCGCGATGAAAGAAAGCAAATACATAATTGGTTTCATATATGGTTTCGTGGTTCCAGGGTGTCGTGTGCAGTGTTATGTAATTTTCTGCGCGTTTTATGTTTGTTCTGCGATTTTTGTCGTTTGTGTACACGGAAGAACTTTTTTTTCGTAGATGAATTGGCCGCTAAAGCGTTCTGCGATGCTTCTTGATTGCTAGATCTTCTGGCGTCGCTTTCCTCTACTATCTTTATTCGAAGAGCGTTTGGCTTTGGTATTTCGTCTCGCGACTCTATTGCACACCGGAAGTTTTCATAGCTATACGGCAGGCTATACAACAGTAATAAGGACAACAGGTCATCGTTAATATTTATCTCCATCTCCTTTAATTTGTCGACAGCGTCAAGAGATGAGTAAATTTAAATGAAGGCTTCTATAGGTTCGTAACGCTGAGGCAATTATCTCTAAATAAGGCGTTTATAGCCATTTTAAAACCCTGGAAAGAGCCGTCTCTGAGGTGGGGCATTGAAATTGTGGTAAGTTGCCTAAAAGACAATGAATGAAGAAAAATATGCAAACAGGGCATTGGCTGGGCTCTATTTATAAGGAAGAAACGTAATTTTTTGTTGTCAAAAAATTATCCACCAATTTTAATTATGTTGATGAGCAATTTAAAAATGAAGAGAATTCAACAGATGAAAGGGGCTTTTATTTTTGTTTCAATGAGGTTCATTCCCTAGCAGTATCAAACAAAAATAAACTATCCTCGTTATCTTATTTGTTTATTTATTTTACTTCAAAAACATTTAAAACTGGAGTATGATGTGTAAACTGTGTATGGACTTATATATATTTCAAGTACTTTTAATATTTCTATCTTTATACACACCTATTTTATGTATTTCAATACATCTCTAAAATACTCGTCCAAGAAACTGAAGAATACAGTTATTCAAATGCAAAATGTAATTAAAATACGAATTTAAAATACAAGTATTTAAATACTGTCCAACCATTCCTATACTGTATTTCGTTGACTTAGTTATTTCATTATTTTGTTGTTAATGTGATGCATGGGTGATATATGCGCAAGTTTCCCAACCTGGCTTTCTTACCCTCTAACATCTTTACTAACTTTACTTGAATAGTAAGTGATAGCTACACGCATCGTTAACAAAATGATAACCATATATGTTCGCTCCTATACACAGAAAACTATTTCGCATCGAAAAATGAGCTTTAATTTGATATTAGACTCCTGTCGTCAAAATAACCAACCACCACTACTCTCACTTCTAGCAAAATGAGAACTCAAGAAAATGCGGACGGATTTTAATAAAGGCCCATTGTTTACAATTACATATTTCTTTCCATAGTGTATTTCATTAAAAGTGAAGTGTAGATAAATAAGAAAAGTATTTTAATAAAGAAAGAAAAGTACATTAGACGGAGTCAAGCGCGCCAGTAGCACTACTCGTGTTATGAATGGCCACGAGAGAGATATCCTTGGACTTTGAGAACTGGATTGAAAACATACCATCTCTAACAAGCACTTCTCAACATAAAAACCATTTTATGACTTATGGATGATGCTCAGTTCGTCACCAGTTGCAGAATGTTGGAGGAGGTGCCCCTGAAGGTTTTGGAAGAGAAAGAATCGCGTCCGGGATACCTTTCAAATAGCAATAAGCCTCCAACGCCCACGCAGCAGAAGTTGACAGCTTTGAGCTGTTATGCTACTGGGCATTTTCATCTTGTGGTCGGCGATGGCAATGTAATTTTGACAGCCGTACGATGCTATAACTATGCTGCACCTACACATGCGCGAATGTTTGAAGTTGTGTGATGTGCTAGTCAAGGACCATGAGGCACTTCTAACGTTTTACTGAATACAGGGTGACCAGCGATCTGGCTTCTTGAACCTTGTCATTTCCCGCTTTTCCAGGTATGAGAATATAAATTTGTCAGGTTCTCTTTCGCACATTACAACATGCGTTTATCTTCTGTGGCTTGCGACGTAAAGAGAAAATTGTGTAATGCTGCGGGGAAAAGCGACGAATTTTCGACAAAAAAACTCTTATTCCAAAGCTCTGGTAGCGAAAAAGTGGATCAATCTAGTTGCTAAATTTAGAAAAGAAATCCTCTAATACGTGATGTGGCCAGAATCCATGTTTTGTGGGTTCTTGATACCCAAATCCCCAATTGATTTCCGGCAAAACTGGCCATCCGTCTGAGAACAACGCTAGGGATAAACTGTTCAGCCAATTTTTCAAAACTGATATTCCTTTATCGATCTGGCGAGGTCGCGTCTTTAAATAACACTGATATATTTTTTTTCCTATATGAAACTCGTGGGGCATTTTCAAAATTTTCAAAGAAATGCTCCATCGCCTTTTATTAAATTTTGTCGTTGGATAGTGTGAAGGTAGTTTAAGAGAATCGCGCAGATCTCATGTACGTTGAAAACCCTGACTTTCGGAAAATTGCAAATGTTCAAATAGACCTCTTTCCACAAACTACAATTATAAAGATATTTTTCGCCTAATGAAATCTTTTCCTCAACGATAGCTTTTAAATAATATACAATTTTTCGAAATTTTAAATATTTTTCGCTTCATTTCGTATAAAATATAGGCAATTTTAAGTTTTGCTTGAAATTTGTTTTCTCAAAGACGGCATCAACACTTTTCATTCAATTTTCACCTCAAATAGCGTATAGGACGTTTAAGAGTTCAGGTCTCATGTTCGTTGAAAAGTGATTTTTGAAAAATCACAACCAATGTTTTTGGCGGTCTTGCTGCAACTACAATTATGAAGGTATTTTTTCTTTCTTAGCGAAATGTGTCCATCAAAAACATATTTAAATAATGTCATGTTCGATTTTTCGAAAATTGAGAAGGTTTTCCGAAATTGTGTGTCGAACATTGACTTCTACACAACACTTGTTGTTTTCTTAAAAAAGACAAAATTTGTTTCGATTAAATTTGAACCTTTGATAGCGTGAAAGACATTTAAGAGAAAGGTGCAGGCTTCATGTTGGTTGATTTGCCCATTTTTTCAAAACTGAAAAATATTAAAAACATCTGTGTCTTCTACAATATCAATGTGAAGATCCAATTCTTTTAACTTTCTCAGCATAAGATCTTAAATTACTTCTAAATGAAGTTTTTAAATTTAATAGATTCCTGTCAAAAGGAGCTTTTGTACTGGTGCATTTGAGCATTAATGTTTAATCAGCATTTTTCAAAACGGCACATTTATAATGAAAATTTCTATTTAGGACGAGGTTTTACTCTTCTTTAATATTCTTGAAGTAATATTTCGGTTCTACTACTAGGAAACCAAAACGTTGAGAAATTGTTCATAATAATTATTTTGGGCGACGACAAATGGCAACCGGTAAGAAGATGGGGTAAGACCCTGAAGCCAGTCCACACCAAGGAAATTAGAACCTTATTTGAGAAGGTCTGTTATCTGTAGCATTTCAAGTTTAAATGAAGTATACATCACTAAAAAAACAGACTTTGAAATATAGTCATGTTGGATTTTGTGAAAATATGAGTATTTTTAGGTAATTTGTGGCGACAAAAATAATCGCCCGCTCCTAATTTACTGCGCCTCGTGAACATAACTTGAGATGTTTTGGAAGCTATTAAGTTGTTCTTATAAAAATATGCAGGATTGAGTTAAAAATTAACTCTTCAAACTAACAAATTAATTTTCTACTTCAAGTCATTTTGATCGCTGGTTATTGTACGTCTCATTTGTTCAAGATTGAAATTACTACTGTTCTGGTTATTGAAATAAACGCTGGTATTCACCACAGGCGCTTTGTTGGAATTATATTAGCACTATTTCTAATACTTAACATGAAAGAAAAATTGAATAAATTGAGTACCAGAAATTTGTACTGACATTTTAACTTTAATTTCTCCTATTATTACGTGCGCTGCCTTGGGAACATCGTAGTTACAGAAATAGGTCTAGTCGAATTTATGCGCAACCCCGTCAAGATCTCCGCATGTTCATTTTCTTCGTGCTCCTGCAGAATTCGACACTGTCACCTTAGGCCCTCGTATTTATAAACCTCTGCCTGAGCCCGCCATGCCCCAGCAGGCTGCCAGTGTTCGGGTATTCCTGGATTTATGAACGATCCCTAGCCAATTCCAGTCGCCCTTGTCCTCCCAGCGCTCCCGGAGATGGCAGGCCCCTAAGAGCTCTGCTAGCAGAACTTCATAATAACGACCCTTAATCTTCGTGTAGGCTATAAGGAAAGACTGCGCTCTACTACAAAATAAGTTAAAATTCCTGTTGAATATGATAGACGTAATAACATGGTCGTTTCGATCGAAAAAATAGTAAAGAGGTACTGCCGATGTTATCAAAGAATAGGCGCGACGTAAGTTGAAACTCAACCTTACATGTATTGTAATAGTGTTAATAAATAATTTTAAAAAACTAATCTAAACTCATCTGTTGAGTTCCCAGAGACGTTGTTCGACAAATAGCTCGTCCATGGTCGTGCAACCCACAGGCAACCATAGGTGTTATTGTGTATAGCACACCCATAAAATTACAAGCGTGCGTTTGAAGTTGCATAACGTGAGTCGAGAACTTCGCAATCCTCTCAAGAAAACTTAAGGCACTTCATGCATACTTCTGGATTTTAACACTCGCCATTATGATGTACTGAGCTGAATTTGACTTACTGGATACAATGTTGTATGAATTTGGGTTAAATGTTGGGGAGAAATCTGACAATAAGAGAAAATCCCGGTCTCAAACCAAATTCTCTGCTTTTTGCCGGTCTTCCAGGCTTTTTCATATATTCCAGATTTTCAAGATTTCAGGATCACACACCCTGGAATACGACAATGTGAATACAGCATGCTAAATGTAGGGGGGACAAACTAGCGATAATGGAAAATCGTGGTTTTCAAATGAAATTTTCCAGGTTAACAGTTTCCTCTGACCAGCCCAGTAGTCATTGGGCGTTACAGTTGACGGTGGAGGAGAGAGGGGGATAATAATAAATATTAGAAAGTGGTAGCCTATTGGTGGAAGCTATAGAACAAACAAGATAACCTAGGTAGGTATTATTTAGAAGTAGTTACTCTGTTAGTCAAGAGAACAGCAATAGTATACCTTAATGACATAAGTAGTTAATATGTATGACAAATATTTAATTAGTATCAAATTTATAGAGGATTGAACTTTTAAGTAAGTTTTTAAACAGATTATTCAATTATATTCAAACAATTACTGTTTTTTATTGATAGAGTTTCCAAAATCAGTTCTTTGAAATTGCCTTTGTTCCTCATATAACATTCACATTTGCAAAATACGCAAAGTAAGGCTTCATTTCTACACGGCGGATATTGAATTATGTTTCTAAAGGATTTCTTGATGTTTATGTTGTGTCTCTCTGAGACTTAATTTTTAGCTCAACTTTATTTTCCTAATGGCCACTCTTTGGTACATTCCTGACATTTTATTCCGTAAAGTTAAATTCTGTAATTAAGTTCTCTCCTATTCTATCTTTGATTTAATATAATGTGTTTTGTTCACTAATTATTGCAAAATGACAACCAAATTGAGTTATAACCTTACCTTTTTAAACACACGATGCATGGGATAAATGGTGACAAATAAATTAATGTTAGTGCAATTATTCATGTTAGAATTCAACTACATGTCCGAAATTTCGATGGAAAAGTCATGTTGTCTGGAACAAACAATGCACTTTGATAAGTATGTTTCTGCACAAATCATGAGTAATCCCTTCAAAATAGAATTTTTGAATGGCGCAGATTATAATGCAAGTAAGGTAAAGAAAAGTTCTTAGACTGTCAATCAGATTATAGACAATAGCCCTTCATTGCTAGAAGATGGTAGGACAAAAATTCAATTTATGACCAGCATGCATATGTTTCTGTGTACCAGTTTGTAGTTAAACTATTTCTCATTCCGAAAATGAGTATACCTAAAAACGTTGAGTCGCATGAACTTTGATCTACTTAAATATATATTATAGTTTTTACAACGCTCACGTGAGGTGTTGGCGGTACATTTTCATCTTTCTGAATCGATGGCTTAATTCACTCAGTTACACATCATGAACAGAATTTCAAAATTATTTTTATAAATTCCCATGCAATTTTTCGTCTAATGAGAGACTTTGAATTGCAATTTTTCAGAAAACAATTTCTAATCATATAATGAAAATACATTCAATTGCAAAATCCAATCCAGTTGATAATTCACCAAGAATATGTTCGAGAGCGACGCTCATTTGCTTATGTTGTCATTAAAAATATCTATCGCCCTAAACGCTCGTACTGCAAGGCATTAGCATAATGCATTTACGTCCAGCTAAACATTTGTCACAGCCATGCATGTGATGGAGCATTTTAAGAGAATTACTCGTTGAATGATTTTGGCAGTAATATTTTTAACTGTGAAATTTCTACTTCAATTTTAGATATTTATGTAATTATGTAATATATATTACTACCACTTCGTCAGTTGGGAATTGCTGAGATGATTCAAGATCACCGAAAGACAGGAGATGTTCTTTCCGAGCGCATTGGGGCTATCTTATTTGGCACCGGACTTGAGAATCCAGATTCATAGCAGAAATGTGGTTTGTCCCCGTTATCAAAATTTGATACCCCCGCATCATTTCATGCCCTGGATGTTTGTACTTTTTTCAAAACAAAGTTTTTGCAATGGTAACATTTAAGACAAAATGTAAAGTAAACACTAGGCAACGATATAACCAATTTCTCTGAAATTAAACCATCATACTGATTACAAAATAACCAGGTAATTCCAGTCATGGATTCGACATGACATGAAATAGTTGATTTTTATTTTAAACAACATAGATTTTGATTTATCAAAACTACTCTAAACCTGACGTTTTAGGTTTATTCAGTCGACCAGACTTGCCAGAGAAAGAAAGGCTTTTTCATAATTTCATTTCTTCCATCATTATTTTTTGTAATTACATTTATAAGCAATGAAAGTCCGTTTTAAAAGTATGACTACCGATGATTCTTATGGGAAATTTCCCGAGAAATATTTTTTTCTCAAAACTTGACGAAAATATCGATCTATTCCCTAAAAAACGTAATTTACTGGTAAAAATGACTTTTTTCAGTAATTTTATACGACGTGTTCTTACACATATTTTTCATTCTTTTTGACCTACACTTTGGGTCTGGACTTCAACTTTATGGGGGAAATGTTTGTCTGGAGAATGACTTTTGTACTGAAGAATAGCATTTATGTGTTAGTCGATGAAAACCGTATATTCTTGAATTATTCACTATTATTGTATGATATATCGCAATGTAACGTTTTTTTAATTTTTTACCCTGAATTTTAATACATTTGTGTTGACTGAAATCTATTTAATCGACCTACGGCATTTTCTTGAAATCTAATCCTTTGATTGCAATTTACAATAGCAAAACTAAATGACTGCTTATTTTGCAATCAATAGTTAAACAGTTTTATCGACATGCGCAGTGTCGCCATCTTTCAATACATTGAAAATCACCGTACACTTCACGTAAAGCTTATGTTCCATGTAAACATTGAAAGGTGACACTCGATTAGAGCTATTAAAAATAAAAAAGTAGAAGAAACATTGTAGAAATCGAGAAAGTTGTGAATTTTCCTGATAATTGAATTCACATAATTGTGACCAATGAATGAACAAAGTACATTTACACATTCAGTATCGTAAAAATGTCCATTTGAAAATGCTCACGGTCATAATGGAAATCATTTTTCAGTTCAAATTTGTCATATCGGAGCAGGATTAAAGACAACGGTGTTCGAAAGTGGTGATGTCACTATTTACAACGACTTGTCAGCTTTGAATAAACGTTCTTAACTCACGGTCGCGCTAAACATTGGAACGCGAGTAGTCGCATGGATTACAATTGAAATACATTTAAAACTTCTAATAATGTTTTACAAAAGAATAGCCTGTTATAGTTCAATATGGATGAGTAATGGTATCTAAAACTTTGAATATTACAAAATACAAAAATAATTTATTAGATGGTTGATATACTATGAATTTATGAAATGCTAACAAAAATACAGGTATTATACCTTCAAACAAATATAATAAAATGCATGCGAGTACATGTTTTGAAAATTCGTGTGCATTTGTTATAGTTTGCATTGCGATTAATAAATAAATTAGTTTAACATCGTTTAAACATCTGGAGCCTCTATTCTGAATGTGTTTCAGTGTCAACATCAGCAAAATATCCCAGAGATTTTCTGAATGTGGCACACTCACTGGACACAATTTTCGCAGAACTGTCGAGTACTCTCGTTTCGTTGACGTCCACAGAGATAACAACGTTCTGCGTTGCCGTTTGTTGACTCCGCTGAACCTACGGTCCATTCTCGGATTCCTAGTAGAAGTCTCCCGTGTGTTCTTATTCCTGTCGGTACAGATTTTCCCTCGAGATTACTTTTCATTTCTGGTTTCGTAAAGGACAAATCAAGATCCTTTAGAAATCCCCTTCTGGTCAATCTGTCACAACTGTTGTACTTTGCATAAACATTCAGAGCATCGATTACAACGAGTGTCATGTTCAGCGTCTGACCTAAGTCAGACACTGAACCACGAGGGGTCCCGTGGATTACTATTAAAATTCGCCGTTTCCTGAACTTCGCTAGTGCAGCAGCATTCACTTGAGTCATATTTTGCTATAATTCGAAAACTGAGGCCTTCTACGAAAGGTACTGAAAAGTCCATGCCAAAAGTTTGTCAACTCTCGCTGTAATCAGCGAATGAATACGACTGGATTACAATAGTAATCCACGCGACCACTGAAGGGTTAAGCTTAAGAACAGGTAACGTGTGAAAATTAGTTAACACATAAATGAAGATATTTACGTTCAAAATTCATCAAACCGTATGTTTCTTAGGATTGGACCACTTTGAACCTATTGCCCCAAATCTGTCTATACGTTATAAAAAGTACATCTACAAGTACAGTACGAATCAACGACATTGTTTTGATCCGTATTCAAAACATGGGAAAAATCGTCGTTGGCCTTCAAGAAATAAGTCTAGATGCCGCGGTACAAATGAACAATAATAAAAGTACATGTTGTCTTCGAAAATTTGTACTACATCGCACGAACAATGAAAAAAAATTGCTTCAATACTTGAGAACAAGAATCAACCGACGACATCAAAAGGATTTCCAACTGACGATCAAACTACGTCGCGCAGTTTCCGAGTTACAAGAAGAACTTGGCAGTTCCTTGTCATTAAGATCAGCAAGTGATTCTCAGAAGTTTTCTCAGGAGTCTAATTATTCGAGTGAAGATTCATAAATTTGCCAATAAATACTCTAAATGTCTTGAACGTTTTGCAAATACCACCAATTGAATTGTCAAATAAGCACGAACATACCACAAAGAACTATCTTAAACGCAAATTAGATGAAGTAACAAAGACATTTAGTAAAAAGATAAAAACAGCGTATGATCTCGGCGACGATTTTGACTTTTCAGAGAGTGAAATAAAAGAACTAGAGGTGCTACAGAATAGCAAAGACTTTCTCGTAGTATAGTCTTCTAATTTCCTAGGTGTGGTCTCGCTTTAAGGTTTTGCTCCATTCACTATCCAGCTACCATCGTTGCGTAAAGTAAATTTTTTAAACTTTTCTCAACCTTTTGCTTTCCTAGTGGTACAACCGAAATATTACTTCAAGAATCTTAAAGAGTAAAACCTTGTCCTAAATACAATTTTTTATTGAAAAATTTGAAGCGGTTTTTAAGAAAATGGCGATTAAGCATTACTGTAAATGCGAAATTTGAAGCTCTGTTTCACAGGAATCTTTTTAGTTTTCGAAAGAGTTCATTTATTATCATTTGAAGCACTTCCTCTCCCAATTGTAATAACGCATACAAATCGATGAAAACGTCCATATAAACGGAGTGAGAGATATTTAAAAAATAGATTTGTGTAATTTAAAAAAAAAACTACAAAAGAGTACACGAAAATGAACTTTACGTCATATTAAACACCGCACATACGGGGGAGTTAAATCAAGTAAAAATTTAAAATGAAAATGAGAATGATTTTCAAAATTTCAAAGCTTCAACTAGAGTCAGATTAACAAGGGATTCTTCAATTTGGAAGAGATCGTACGTGTGGTATAGGCGCAAGTAGTGTTCACGGACGGACAGACTGACGGTCAGACTTTTGAAAAAAAAATTCGCTATCAGGAAATCCCAAAACATGTATTTCCGTTAAAATCTCGAAATCGATTTTCCGTAGCATTACATAACTTTCTCTATACTACGTATATTACTCCGTATATACGAATAAAAAGTAGATTCTTATGATACTATAATGAACAATATTTTATGCGCGGTCGAGACTTATGCTTCGAAAATTCGTTTGTTGTCGATAGTTCCAAATTCACAGAAACAGTCGGTACAAGACGATCTTGGTGTTACGAGAGCAACTGAAAATGCTGTTAAAGAACTCGTTCACGGAAAAGGAGTTTTGCTTTTTCCAGATCCGAAGTGCGGAAGTAACGTCTTATCTAACGAAATTAAGAAACAAGTTCTTGATTTCTATTGTGATGAAATGTGTGGAAATTCGGTACCCTACCTGGCAAATGATATTGTGTAAGAATTGCAACAAGCAACACAGACAAAAACAATTGTTATTAAATTTGTGAGAATTATGTCATGGTTTTAAAAAATTGATTACAGAGAGCCACGTAGGATTTTCAAGTTTCTGTTCTTTGAGACCTAAATGATGCCTTCTGCTGGAAGTCTAGTCACGCATTGCATCTGGTGCTTGCACAATACACCAAAACGTCGAACGACAATTGCATGTCCTCAACAAAGATTAGATTGAAGAGGTTATCACATGCCCTGTATGCGATACTTCTCAAATCAGCAGTGCATGCTATTAGAATCAATAATGACGACGCATCAGCGAACTTCTTGAACTTGTCGAGGAGTTCTGACATGGCAAAACTCATTACATGATGACGATAATTAAACAGCAATTGTACATTTTAATAATTTGAAGTCATCGCTCACAGAAAATGCTTGCATCGTATTGTTGAATTACAGTAAGAAATAAAATTTTGTTTTGCACAATCAGTCTGAAGGGTATTATTGAAGAAAAACGTATGTACATTACAAACGAGAGATGGAAATCAAAATAGAGAATATTGGACGATCGTTAACACGATGTCACAAGTGTACAAATATTTCAAGAAAAGATTGTCGCATTTATCAAAGAAAAGATTCCAGGGGTTAAACTGTTCATTAAATGAGTATGGTTGTTCTTCCGGCAGTACAAAAATGTTAAATGTGTCACTATGCGTACACGAGCAGCGCGTTATGGTTTGAGTGTAATTCGTCGTTTTTGGCCACTGCACTAGCAAGAAGACAGACATAAGAGCCAAATTCGATCCCTGAACACGCAAGTATCACGAATATGTACCAGTGTCTGGCTGTATTCTAATGAGCAAATTTGCGACAGATGAAAAATGTTATGCTAAAATTTGATTTATCACAGGCAAGAAAATCAATAAATTATCATAGTGTTTTTCCTTTTTTCTAACAACCTATAATAAATTAATTTATTTTCTCCAGAAAGAAATGAATCTTGTTCTATTATATCTGCGAGTAGCTACGGAGTAATCTTTAAATAATGAAACAAGCAATAGAGAAACCTGTAAAAATATAATTATTTAAGAAGTGTTTTTTTATTTATTCTTAAATTAAATAATCATTTCATTGCTTTATGTATTATTGATTTTTTATTGTAAACGCACGAAGGAAAACTTTGTAAAACTCATAGAATAAAGATATTATATAAATACATATAATCGAAGAGAATTTAAGGTTCATTCGTCATGGAACAACAGTGAATAATCCAAGAATATATTGTGACGGGCCGGTGATTCGGTCCTGCTCTACAGTAAATTTACATAAGGGGACAGGTGTTCTTTTTCGCGAATGGGCTCTGGGTGCATGCATGAACATTTGAAAAGCAGCTTTTTACTGTAAAAACGTAGAATGCTTTATTTCAAGAAAAAATACTGGACATTATACAAAATATCGTTTCGTTAAAGGTTTAAAATGTTTTACTAATGATAGTTTAGCATTAATGAATTTCTCATGACAGTGACAAGTATGATCAATTACCTTATTTCCGCAAGTGAAGGTTTCGTCTCTGCGAGTGGCTTCGCCGTCGCTCACAATTTCCCCACTGCCATCCTCGGCCGTGGTCATTGTTGGAGCAGCTACGACGCAACAGCATTCTAGAAAGTGCTACAGATCGGTTTCGAATAATTTCTCGCAATCTAAGATTCAATCAATACCCATTGATGAAAATATATTTTCGATCATTGTAAATCATAACTTTGTAATTATTATATTTTTAATTTAGTTAGTATTTTAAATAGTGGATTTCAGAATAAAAGGAATAATTTTATCAACTGAATATAAACAGAAACTATCAGCATAACTTTAAATATTCAACTACCCTTACGGTCTTAGGCCCAAATTTACGCCATAGACATTTTAACTAATTTTAACAAATAAAGTAATATTCTTTCAGACAAGAAACTAAATAAATGTTAGTTATGATTGATCTTGATGAGCTAAGAAAATATCTCAGACGAGCTCAATAAGTTTCAAAAATTTCATTATTTTATATTTTCGGCCTTGCATCTGTGGGATGACCTGATGAAACCGAACGCCATACGTTAGATATCCGACGCTCACTCGTTGGGTTATGCTGCATGTATTACAAAAACTATTTCATACTTTTATTTGGAATATTTTATGCTTTGAAGAGGGTAAGGGACAGCGTTGCCAGATCAATGTCACTGTAAGTCGTTTTCATGTACTTTTTAAAAAAATAACAGTGCGTGTTTTGTTTGAAGAAGCTGAACAAAATAAAAAAACAAGTAATTTTTAATTATGTATCCAAACACATGTTTATTCAGATTTCAATCAAAAACACTGAATCAAGAGTTGTAAGTAAATTCAGCATCTGATATTTTGTTTTCGTAATTAGAAGGGGCTTTGCGAAATAGTCTGTTAAATGTTTTGCAGCCTAAAAGTTCGCGATCTTCACCTGAGAGATTATTTGCGAGTGCTTTGTGGTATCATTTCGCTCACCATGGGAATCGCTTCACTCTTTTTACAGTTAGCATGCTTGATACCTGTTTGACTTTACCTCACAGCCAAGTTACTTTCACTGTGCCCATTAAGGTTGTGTATTGTTAACTGACGTTTTCCTAGGAGTGTTGTTGACACACACTTCACCTCATGAAAGTTCAGGTAGAAAATTTATTTTTCTACTTTGTTTATATTCTATTAGTAAGAAACCAAGTTTTCTACACGAAATACTTCAGAAAACGATATGGTATCCAAAAAAAATTCCGGCATTTTTTAGTTTTGCGTAGTACCATTTTAATAGATACTGGGGCAAATATTTTTATTTAAAATTCTAGAGATTATAAAATTCTTAAATAAAATTGTTTAAATTATTTTCCTCCAGTAAAATAGTGTAACAGAGCTACGAGATTTTAAAGTTCACCAAATGTTCGTTTCATTCTGAAGGCTCTAAAATTACTAATATCTCCTTCCAATGTAGTATCTAATGTTCATCATCTACTCTTACATCTCTAATTTCTTCATCCTCCGAAATCCCATGAATCCAATTAATTATCCCCTGAAACTAATCCTTAAGCTACTCTCTCCCATTATTCATTCCCTACATCTGTAACCCCTCCTTCCTCACCTCCTAACACTGCTGGGACACGATACTTGCCCACCACGCACTCGAGGTAAAAATGAGACAAATAAATAGCAACTACAGTCAGATGCAGCAGAAAAGCATCCGTAGGTACATGGAAAGATCTAAATAATGCTTCATAATGTGCAATCTCTTTTCAAATTAAATTGAATTTATTAAGGCAGCATTACAGTGTGATCTGAGTCAAATAGATGTCTTTGCTTACCGAACATTGGTTATCTCATAATGATCTAAACACACCTGCAAGTTCCTAGTTTTTACTTTCAGGATCTACTGTAGAGCGAGGGAATCAGCCAAAATAGATCCCTGCTTACGGAGGTTCATTTACAAGAAAATAATATGGATTCTACCTCTTTGTCAGAATTCAATTTATATGCAGTTGAAAAGTATTTGAATTAATAGTCGTACATCTTACTACGCTTAAAATTATCTATTACTGCATGCACAGACTCCAACAAAGCGAGCTTTAGGTATTTTCAATTTCTTTGAGGTAACTGGAACAAAATTAGTAATCTCTCTTTAAATCCATTGTTGCATGGGGATTTCAATATTGATTTTCTGAGTGAATCCCTAGAGGAAAGAGCAGTTTCTCAATTTAATTCACTCTTTAATTTCTGGGATATTACAGTGAACGTACTACACGGAATACTCACATCACAAAACCGCAATAGATCAAATTATAGTTAACAAAACCACTAGATATGAAATAATAACCAATAACTTAGGTTACAGTGACCACAATAACAAATTCTTACAATTACTAATATCATGAATACTGACACAATAAATAAAACATGCATGTGCAGAGCATTTACTAAAGCACGTAAAACGGTTTACGCTACTGCTGAAGGAAGTATGGAGGCAGTTTACAACGATATTGACAAAAATTAAAATTTGCTGTGTTACAGCATCACTAGTTTGATATCTGAGAAATGGCTGAGATTGAAAGCGGGCGAAAGCGTAAACCGAATTGCCTAGCTTGCCTGTCAAAGTCTGGCCTCGCGCCGCCGCAGGCCGTGGCTTGGCTGTTCGGCTGCGTGGTGGAGGCCTGCAAGCAATAAGTGTGGAGCGGGAAGGGGGTGGGAAAGGTGTTTTGAAATATTTTTACGCTGCTCCTAATCATCCGATTTGCATGATTGACACGGCGTTGATTCAGGAAGCACGTCGTCATCGCGATAGCTCACATTTTTAAATTTCTCTCGAATCCATTTGAAATTTAAAAATGGTGTGAAATTTTCTTGAAAAACGCTTCGTAGCGTAAATCTCTATTTTAAATATAGAAGTCCAATGCCCTTACAGATCGGGAAATGGTCCATTTCTTCAGACGTTATCGGTCTAGCAAATTCCGTGATAAGTGCTGCGATCTATTGATTTTTAAGCATTTGTCGGTACATTTAGCCTAACTAGTCAGTTGTCAAAGGTGACCGCCAGGTAGCATCTCCGCGTTCGCGCCTCCTGCGTCACTACCCAGACAGCATTAGACTTATCCTCATTTTTGTTTTTTATCCTTCTGCTTGTCTATATAGCGTCAGTCTTATTTGGAATCTGTAGCGACAATGACTTAATTGTATTGAGATGGACAGACGAAATCAAGAAGTAGGCATCACCTGCACACGTGCAGCTCGCGACAGACCCATTTAGAAGTACATAGAATCGCGGAGGGCCCTAGCAGAAACGACACCGGGGTTTAAAGGTATTATTAAGAATCACCCTCCCTGCATGCAGGAGGGCTATGCCCTTAATGGATTTAAACCAGGTTAATAATAATAATAATAGTAATAATAATAAATGAGAAAATAACGCTAGAAAGAAAGATATTAGATACTTATTAAAAAGAAATCATATAATACGAGACGAATGTTCTTGCTGAAGCCACCTATCTGTCCCAAAGTCATTTGATACGAGCGTGTAGGAGCGGCTGGATATCCGCCACCCTTCCGCGCACTTCTAGATATTTGTGCTCTATTACTCCATTGCCCCATGTGGTGACCGAACATCCCGCTTCTGCCTCGAGATTTATTTCGCGTGCATTGTCTCTTGTCATCTTTTTATTTATTTATTTATTTATTTATTTTGCATTGGACAATTCAAATCGAAAGAATTTACAAATGCGTGATTTTGGCTGAACCGCGCGGAACATTTAATTTTAGTCTTCAAAAGCGAGACGTCTGGCAACGCTGCTAAGAGACCCTAAATATTCTAACTCATGACAGCGTAGTGAACGAATGTTTGTACAGAAATATCGTTCAGCGTATCACAAGTGGTAGGCACGGGCAGAGGTATACTAGCGAAATAAATGTAATGTAAAGTTTGTAATTGTGAGGTATTTCATTTTCGAAGCTTTAAAAATAAATCACTGTATAATGATGCAATAAAACGGGATACAAAAGATTATTTTCAGCAAGTGTTCGAACTCTGCACTTGAATAAGAACTAAATTGGAATTCTGTCGTTTCCATTTTGAACAGGTTTCACTGCATTATAACATCGATGTCCGTCCCATCGTGTTGCATGATGCAGTGTCAATCCTCAATCCGACGAACGAAGGCGCGGGTCAAAATTGGGCTTTTTGGAGGCAACGCAGGCAGCTCTGCCTCACGTTATAAAGAAATACATTTTTCATATTAAAAACAAAAGTGGATATTCTAGATCAATATAACTATGTGTATCAAATATCTTGTCAGGATTGCTAATTTATGTATTAAGGTCAATGAGAAATTTGGGAAAACGAATTAATGAACACAAAAAATTATTAATGAACATTCCAACAAACAAAATTCATTAACAGTCTATCTGTGAACGCCGTGCGTACAGCGTCGCGCGAGTTGTATCAAAATATTTAAGTGTTTTATGTGCTAGTAATCCAACTTTTGATACATAAATATAACTTCTTTTATTGTTTACTCTATCAAGATAACAGATAAGAGCTGCACTGCAGTAACTAATCTGTTGATATGCTTCTTCTAACAAACCAGGAAAACTAACTCCAACCGATCCAACACCACCCAAGAAAAATGCATCAGAGACGAACTCCAAAACAACAGCAGAGGCACCATCTTACAAGACATCTACAACCTACAGTGGCACCAATAATCAACAAGTAAGAAAATCTTATTCTAAAGTAACTACATCTGAAGTTTTCCCATCAAAAGAACAAGCCGCAATTATTGAGGCACAACAAGGGCTGTCCATTAAAGACTATATTAGTAAAATTACAACGATAGTAAGTGCCACAGACATTAGATTCATATCCAGGATATCAAACAATGAAATGTATATTTTTCACAACTAAGCCACTGACAGATTTGTAGAACATAACCCAACAATAGAAATTAAGAATTACAAACTAAGAGTGACCTGTTCATCACAAGCACAAAAAAATAATAATCTCAAATGTGTTCCCAGTTATACCGCACGAAGTAATAGAAAAGTAATTAAATGACAGAGGTATCACAATAATGTTTTATGTGTAAAGACAAAGGTCATATTGCAAATCAGTGCCTACTAAAGCCTCAAAATAATAATGACTTCAATAGAAACAGGAAGAACATAAACACTTATTCCTCCCACCAAGAATCTAATAGCTGACAACATATCTTTATCACATCAACGCTAGAAAATCAACATTAAGCTCCTCTTTATTCAATAACCTACAGTTCCCAACTTTTGAAGAGATTATCCACTAATCATCATCACAAGTCACACACTCTAATGAAAACATAAAGGATTGAACACCAAAAAGATGAAACAACAAAGAAGAACAAACCAGAAAAAATGAACCACTTAAAACCCAAGACATTACACACAACAAAAAAGTAGAACAAATTTCTTCAATCAAAAGCACCATAGAAAATAACCAAGACAAAATTCCATTAAACTACCTACAATTTTCATTATTCTTGAAAAATTGTTTCGGTGCCAAGGATGTCTCAATTGTAGCCAAAGAATTCAATGATGATTACAAGATATAGCATCAATGATGAAAGAAACTTACCCTCTTCTTACAGACAGAGCAATAAAAAATAGATTCACTAGAATAATAGGCAGACTTAACAAATCAATTCTTCGAACAGAAGATACAGGTACAATACCAGATGAACCAGTGTAAACAAAGATTACATATAGTAATGGAGGAGTGGTAGATAACAGTAAGTTCTAGCTGAAGCAGCGAATATTAGGAAATTTAATTAATTTAAACGATGGTTGACTGCATCCTGCAGGAACATAAACGAAGGCAGACCACAAAAAAGGAGAAATATAGTACTTCACTCAACAAATATAACCTAGATATAATTTATTCACAGAAAACAAACTTCAAAGGAGAACAAAAATACAACATAGAAACTTAAAACTTATATACAAAAAATAGGACTAATACAGAAGTAGCAAGTGGAGGTGTAGCTGTTTATTGCAAAAAATCTTTAACAACTCAAAAGATTATCATCAACTCAACCCTAGAGTGCACTACTGTCAAAATTTGTCTAGTAACTAAATCACTTAGTATCTGCTGTTTATATTTACCTAACAGCTGTGACTTCAATTCTAGAGATTTGCAACAATTAATTAACCAACTCCCACATCCATTTCTTCTCTTAGGTGACTTCAATAGCCACAGTTTCATATGGGGTTCAAATTAAGAAGATAAAAGAGGGAAAATAGAAATGAAAATGCTAGATGATACGAACTTAGTACTACCTAATAGTAATCTTCCTACCCATCAATCTTCCAACAATCTGCCACCAATCTTCCACCAAGCGCATTCAGAACTCTCAGTGCTATTGACTTGACCATATGCTCGGCATCAATTGCTCATCACTGGAACTGGACAACCGCGGATGACCTACATGGCAGCGACCACTTCCCAATCATAATTTCCAGAATAAAAATTCTTTAAATACTGATAATATACACTATACCGCTAGATGGAAATTTGATAAAGCATATTTTAACAAATACAAAACAATAATAACAACTAAAAATCAATGAAATCGTAATGGATAACCCCTATTATTCACTTAATGCGAATGAAAAAATTGAGAATTTGACAAATTTAATATTAAAAACTGCCGATGAAACTTTTCAAAAAACTACAGGGAAAGCCAGAAGAAAACAACTTCCATGGTGGAATGAAGAATGTGCAAAGGCTCACAAAAAATATAGATACCTTCGCAAAATATAAAAGACATCCATCTATTGAGAACCATATTGAATATAAGAAATCAAGAGCATGTTAGAAGAACATTCAAAGAAAATAAAAGAAATACATGGATACAATTCATTTCCTCAATGAATCATTTCTCCAACATGTCTGAAAACTGGAAAAAAATTAAATCAATAAATGGTACTTACAAGCCATCAACCAATAGTATAAAAATAATTTATAATGATAAACTTGAAACATCCAATAAACAAATATCAAACATCTTAGCAAATCAATTTTCTAATAATTCATGTGATAAAAACTTCAGTGATAAATTCCAAGCCTACAAGGCGAATTCTGAAATCAAAATCAAAAATATACAATAAAATACATACAATAATACAATACTAAATGCTCCTCTCTAAGTACATGAAATCAAGAAAATTCTAACTTGTACCAGGAATTCCAGCCCAGGACCGGATGGCATCCACTATAAGTTTTTAAATGAACTACCTTCAATGGCCATTGAATATGTAACACAGCTTGGTTCAAAGAACTTTTGACCTGGGTGCATACTTCCTGGATAAGTGGAAAGAATCTGTTGTCATTCCTGTTCCTAAGCCAGAGAAAGATCAAATCAAAAATTTGCACAATTTTATCAAAAAACATTAGTCAATCTATTAATCCTCTACCATTGTATTAGGTTACACAATATAGAAAATTTGTATAATACAATTACTAGTTTAATTCCCACGCTTTGGGGTAAGAGAGATATGTATGACCTCGACGTGTTTCTTCACAGTAAATAGCAAACTCCGCTTGCTAGAGAATGTCCTTACTGTCTATAGAGAATGAGTCGTTTTGCGGGAAAGCTACAACTCAATGTTTGCCTCGACCGGAATCAATCGGGATCACCCCAAAGGGGATGATAGTGTTGTATTTCAAAGGAAAAGACCAATTCAGTAAATCAATTAAATAATGAAAGAGTTATAAAGTTTTGATGTCATTAAATAATTCAATTAAATATACCGAATTCCTAGTGGTCAAGCCAACATCAACTTCTATCAAGATAATAGATGGAATACGGTACTAAAGATACGAAGGACTAGAGGTACTACAGAAAGGACAGACTTTCTCCGTAGTAAAGTTTTCTAATTTCGTGGTAATCTGGCTTTAAGGTCTTGCTCCATTCTCTGGCCAGCTACCATCTATTTTCGCCCTACAAATTTATTTCCTGCGTTTTCCCAACTTTTCTGGTTTCCTAATAGCACAACTAAAATATTACTTCAAGAATATTACAGAAGAGTAAAACCTCCTCCTAAATAGAAATTTTCATTTAAAAATGGCGATTAAGCATTACTGTAAATGAGAAATTTGAAGCTGTTTGTTTTTCACAGATTTTTCAATTTTCGAAAAACTTCATTTGAAGTAATTAGAAGTATTTTATTAAAGAACGCAAACATGTATACGAATCGATGGAAATGTGCATATTAACGCCGCGAGAGTTATTTTAAAAAAATACATTTGTGAAATTTTTTTGAAAAAAAAATGAATGCAGCAAATGAACCTTACGTCATATTAAACAGTGCAATTAGCACTATCGATTCAAAATGTTTAAAAAATTGAACCCATTTTTAAGAAAATGGCGTTTCAGCGTTTCTAAAATGCGAATTGGAGCACATTTTAAGAAATTGCCTGTAGTCTAAATATTAGGGGCGTAGAGATTAGTTTAAAATTGCATCTTGTGTTTTTGAAAGAAACAAACAAAGAATAGAGCAATATGGTGTCAGTAAAGTATAGGGTTTGTTTGACACTAACCTAAAAAATTAAAGAAAAATTTGAATCCTTTTTGAGATAATTTTGTTTTAGTAATTTACACTTGCACATATTGCAGTGCTATTGCAGGTAACTAATTATACTTTCAAAATGTACCTGACCTTTATGAAAGAACTAATTATGTACAACAAATTTCATTTGAAGGAAAAAAACTTTCTTCAATTTGTAGTTGTAGAAAGACACCCTAAAGATTTAAACTCTTCTATTATCGAAAATTCAGAATTAACCAAGAAAATCGGATCTATGCCAACTTTATTAGTGTATTTTACTCATTCTACAAGCAATGTAAAGGAAAAAAAGAGTCATGTTTTAGAAAATTGTAAAACTGCCCGGGGCTTCATGTAAATGGGAATAGACGAAAAAAGCGGGGGAAATTGCCGATTGGAAAACCACGAGTCGTTCATTGAATCGGCTGGCCCGTACGCAGGAAGTAATGAAATGATGATGAAGAAAGACCTGCACGAGTTTGTGAGCTGGACATGCAAGAGTTCACATTTCACGAGTTTATGTCTCATTATAGTGAAAATCATAAAGCGCGTTTGGGGTAACAACGGAAGTGCGACGGGATCTGTTTGCGCTACCCTGGACTATTCATTGGCGCATTGTGTCGCCCAGGGTTTTGATATGACCAGAGGTTTTGCTGCTGTATTCAAGAAAATACGGAAGGATAGAAGAATTAAAGAACCAACAATTAGATATTGGGAAGGTTCTGCAACTGCACGAGTCAGTCGATATGTTTATCCTTGTCACAAAAAATAAGTCATATCACAAGGCATCCTATGAAAATCTTTGGGAAACTCTGATTAAATTTTGAATTAACCCCAAAAACTGCAGGAAAACGCCCGAAGATTGTCTGTCAAACGGGGATGGTTTTGATGGACTTTATTTATTTATTTTTTTTATTTATTATTTTTTTCCAAAAAAAGTTAAAACGATGAGTTGCTAGGGGGAAAAGTAATTTGTGACTTTTTAAAAAATTTTGATTCTACCCGTCATACACTACTTAAATTTTTTTTTTTGAAAGGAGAAAAAAAAAAACCCCTTTTAAAAAACCTATTTCGGGGAAAAAAAGCAAAAAATTTTTGAATTTTAAAGGAGAAAAAAAAAAACCCCATGTAATAAAACCTTTTTCAAGGATAAATAAAAAATTTTGAATTTTGAAAGGGGAAAAAAAAAAAAAAACCCCCATGTAAAAAATCTTTTTTAAAGGGGATAAATAAAAAAAAATTTTTTATTATCCCCAAAGGGAAAAAGATAATTTGAATAAATGTATTTCCCCACGAATTTAAAAATCAGAAATGAAGTTACATTTATGTCCAGAAGAAAAACCATTCACTTTTGCTCAATGGATCGGGGAAAATGACAAAAAACTGATCGAGATGGGGGTTTGCCCCGGGCGTGTACAAATTGTTAAGGGTTTTTTACCATTTTTTACAGTCCAAATGGTAAATAAAATTTTGTATCATTTTTAAAATTTAAAGTTTTTTCCCTTTATTGTATAGTTCTAATTGTATGAAACAGTTTGCAGCAGAAGATTTTACTTGGATTTAAACTTTTTTATTGAATTTAATCGTTTAATGTCATCTAAAGGTTTAAAAAAGCTGTTTTTGAATTTTTTTAATGAGGTTGATATTTACCTGATGAATAATTTCAGCGAGGTTATATAAAGACTTTGGTTTTTTAAAATATACCCGCCCTTGAGAAGTCATTTTTTTAAAACCACTGATTCGTAAAAAAAAGACACGGTAATGGTAAAATCTAGATTAATGAAGAGAGGCAAGAATCCCTGGGTGGGGTTTGGTTTTTATTGACAATTTTTTTTTTGTAACAAACTGGGAGCAAAAAGGTTTCCCCAAAATTTTGCCAAACTCAGGCGGGAATAAAAATTCGAAATACACAAGAGCAGTATGAAGGCTGAAAAGAATTTTAACGCGGGATAAAACTTTTTTGCAATTCATTTAAATGGGATTCCATTAAGGTTTGACTGAATTGAAGCCCAAAAAATTTTGTTACCAAACCCGTCAATGGAAAATTTCATTTCAATGGAACAGAATTGTTTATTTGAAATAAAAAACTGCATTAAAACCGTTTTCTTTCGTTCACTATTAATTTGTTATTTCGGAACCAATTTAAACATCTGATATTGTACATTTACAGGTTTCTTATTGCAAAGGATGTTCGTATCATCCGCAAAGAGATGAACTGAGAATAGTGAAAGCATGTTGAAGCAGGTTCCGGTACACTGGGGTTAGCATTTAGTCTGCGCTACCACTATGGAATGTCCACCCAAAGAAGACAATTGACTGCAATTCTTCTTAACCTCCAACTGCCCCAGAGGCCCAGCTGCAAGTATCGGCATGTTTTACTAAACGCCCCTCGAGACGGATCGAAACAAGGAGGGGTAGTGTAACGAACATTGCGTCATCTGCCGGCGCCACCCGAGCTGCCTGTGATCGCGGGTTACGTCATTTGCCAGCGCTACCACGAGCCTGCCTGAGCGCGGTTGCATCACCTCGGCGGATTATTCCAGAACTGCGGGGTGCCCGGGAAATTTTCTGGGACTCGCCGAGTATAAATAGGGGCAGCCGGCGACCACGAGTCAGTCTTGAGTCCGCAGTGGAAGCTGAACGTGAAGGGGTCATGCGGTGAATAGCTAGCTGTGCAGTGATTGTGCTCAGTGAGGGAACCCGTGGTCAGCGCATCGTATGTGGTCGGTGACGTGAACTGTACCAGTGCATAGAACTGGATCAGTGCAGTGAACGTGGCCAGGCTAGGACGTGTGAGGCAAGAGAAAGTATGTAAAAAAATAATCAAGGGGAGTGAAATAAATCAAGAGGGAAAAGTAGTATAAATAAATAATCAAGAGAAGTGTAGTGAAATAAATAAAAGAGTAGTGTAAATAAATAAAAAAAATTGTAGGTAAATAAATAAACAAATGTTTTCAGTGATTGTGTTAAGAAACAAAATAAAAGTTTTGTTAAAATAATAGAGACTTTAATTACCCCCTAGAAACGAAACAGTTTTCATGTAACAGTTTTAAACGTGATTTTGTAGTTTAATCTGTGTGTCAACCCCATGTCGATTTGGCTTCTGTCAGTTTCCTTGATCCATAGAGCAAATGAAGAGATGGTCCTTTTCTTGTATCTGCACAGTTAATTTAAATCATCCTTCACTATTAAATAAACCATATGTCAAGCTTATCCTGAGTTATTTTCAAATATATGATAAATTTGAAAACTAGATCTATTTCTACTAAAATTGATACAATGAATAACAAAGTAACATAGATTATTTTCATTAACTTTTGCATAATTAATGCATATTTTAAATAATTAATGGATTGATTAAGTTCAATTAATTTTAGTTTAGTCCATATTTTATCAACATTCTGTAGTGAGATATTACAAAATTTCCTCTCTCTACATTTATATCTGCTAAAGATCTTAGGTCCACTCATTGGGTCAATCACGATATATTATAATCCTTATTACCTCTATAATGGATTATAGGATCCGCTGACTATACAGCGTAGCTGGGACTCTGAAATAGTATGATTCTATTCCTAGTTCATTTCTGTTTGGATTGACTAAATGAAAGATCACTTTCTTTTCTAAAGAACAAACTTCAATAAAGTTTATTTACGCTTTAGCAACAATTTAGTGAATTTACAATTTTAGGCCTTGATCAAGATATCTTCAATTTACAATTTATACCGCGTTAACTTATCTTTCTTCGTTGATGTCCTCGTAGACTTCTCAGTCGAAATATCTTCGAGCTTGCGTAGTCCAAAGTTCCACGAAATCCTCTTCTGCCCTCATCCAGCTGGTCTCAAACTATCAAAATTATCAGTCCCGATTACGTCCTATGACATAGTCTCGAACTCGATTACCATCCGACAAAGTTCCAATTTATACATCAATATTGCTTCCATGAAAATATCTGCAATATCATTCACTGTCCTTAAAATTTCACTGATAACCCAATTTATCTAGATTGTACTCGTTCCTCTCACGAACCTACGATCAGTTCAGAGGCGTTTACGAGCAGAATGAAATCTTCCGCATGATTCATCCTCGAAGACTCTGCATTAAACTACCTTCATTTTTTCATAACATTTGACCGTCCTTCTCTCACCCAGCCAATCCATACGTTTGTTATATTTTGGGTAGCTGAACTTTTGATCGTCTAAACTTCTTCGACCAATCCCAAATTTTCTACTTTCGCAACCAAGCCATCTCTTAATGCATTTAGAAAAACAAAACTACATTGTTTATTCAGGTCGTTGCTAAGCTCTAGCTCGTGATATTTCGTAATGCATGTTCCACCATATTGTCTACAAATAAATGTTAGTTTATTTTAACGTGACATATCGGTATGTCACAGTAGGCATTGTTGAAAGGTAGTGTAGGATATTACAATGTAAGAAAAAACAGTTATCACAAGTTCATTAAATAGGTCTATATTTTTATATCGACTATACCGACACTTGATTGGTCTCAAATTATTGTAATCACATTTTCATAGAGATATCAACTTAATGTAATGTTTTAATAATTAGCGTTAATAATCGGAACTGAACGACTGAAAAATTAAAATTCTGTAAAATTAATGTTACTAAGAAGAGAAAATTTAATTTGTACAAATAAAAGCAAAATTAAACTTCATTATTTTTAAATTGATGGTCACTTTCCAAAAGCAGAGTTGCAATGGTTGCTACACGATTGCCCGTTTAATTCAAAAAACACATATGAGAAAGCCTTTCATTTTATACTCAAGTTACTATCAAAATATTAGCGAACGTTACATCATTTCAACTCTTTCACGGTCTATCCATCTGTGAGAAAATATAATTCTATTTAAAAATCAAGATGATTAAATTTTC
>CAXIVR010000012.1:30507630-30564964 GCA_964035755.1 Teleogryllus oceanicus | reverse complement strand
AGAGGGGAAAGAAATTTGCGATTTTGAAGTTTATGAAAAAAAAACCCACAAGAATTTCAAAACGGCACCATTCCCCGCGCCCCCAAAAAAAGTGGGGTTTCATTCTAACATTTTATTGGGGAACTTTTTTTTTCCCCAAGTTTAGTTTAGTCTTTTTTTTTATTTGGGTTTCGACCCAAACCCGATCGAAGTCGTGGATTTTTGGGAAAATCCTTCGTACGCCTTCCTTCGGGGGAAGAAAAAGGGCTGTCCAGTTAGTAGATTTACTGCTTAAAAAGATCGCCAAAAGAAGCCTCACAAAATTCAAGTCCGCCTGTTTGTGCCCGTCGTTTCTGCAAAATTTTTGCGGGGTTAAAACGGAAGAGGGGGCCTGAGGGCCCCGTGTCTCTCACGAAAAATAAGGCATTAACTAACTGGGTTTTCATCCAACACGGGTTTTTTTTAAACCCGGCCCAAATCCCCCCCTTTGTTAGGCAACCAAGCCTTTTGGGTTGGTTAGTCCGCGCCGCCTTTTCTGCTTTAAATTTGGAATCCGCCGCCCGCGCGGGCGGGCCGCGGGCCCCAGTGGCCCCAAAGGGGTCCCCTGCGGGGGGCAGCAGCGCAGACAAAACCCCCAAAGGGGACCGGCGACCGTCTTCGGACCCCGGTTCCCCCCGCCCCCACGGCCCTCCCGCCCGTGGCGGCGGCGTTTCCGGCACGCCGCCCCCCCGTCCCATGGCGGATAAACGGCCCCCCGAGGCGGGCGCCCTTGGGGGGGGCGGGGAAGGGTTTGGCAGGAGTAAAGGGGGGACAGGGCGTTGGGGGTGGGTGGCGGAGGGGCTTTGGGGTAAGGCGACTGGGGGATTCCCCGGTCCCAAAAGGGGCAGAGGGGGACGAGGCGGGGGGGGTGGGGGGAGCGGGGGGGTGGAAGGTTGGGGGGCGGGGGGGATTGGGGGGTGGGGGGGTTGAGGGTGTGGGGGGAGGGGGGGGGAAGGGGGTTGGGGGAACGGAGGGGTTGAGGTGGTGGGGGGGTTGGGGTCAAAGGGGGTTTTGAGGCGGGGGGGTTGGGGACAAAAGGGGTTGGGGGGCGGAGGGGGTTGAGGGGCGGAGGGGTTGGGGGGGCAGGGGGTTGGGGGGCGGAGTGGGTTGGGGGGCGGGGGGGTTTGGGAGGGGCGGGGGGGTTGGGGGGGACAAAAGGGGGGTTGGGGGGCGGGTGAGTTGGGGGGCGGGGGGGTTGAGGGGGGGGAGGGTTGGGGGACGGGGTTGGGGGAGGGGGTGGGGGGGCGGAGGGGTTGAGGGGGGAGGGGTTGGGGGTGGGGGGGGTTGAGGCGGGGGGGGTTGGGGGACAAAAAGGGGTTGAGGGGGGGGAGGGGTTGAGGGTGGGGGGGTTTGCAGGGACAAAAAGAGGTTGGGGGGGGCGGAGGGGTTGGGGGGCAAAAGGGGGGCGGAGGGGCCCCTGTCGGGGGGGTGGAAAATGGCTGGGGATTAAAGATTGGGCGGCGGGGTGGGTGGGGGGGGGCCTTGTGGTTTCGGTGGGGGGGGAGGTAAGGGGGCCCGGGGCGGGCAGTGTAGTCAAAAGGAAAGGGGGGGCGGCGAGGAAGGGGGGAAGGGGGCCCGTGACGGAAGGCGGCGGGGGGAGCATTTGAGGGGAAGGTGGGGACGACCCAGGGGGCGGGGTTTCGGCGGAGGGGGGGGGAGGGGGAAAAGGAGGGCGGGGCGGGGGCGGCGGGTCAGTGGAACGGCGGGACTGCGGGGGCGGTGGGGGTGCTGTGGGCGGCAGGGGTGGTGGCTGCGGCGGGGGGGGGGGAGGCGGCCGGCATGGGCGGCGGTGGAGGCTTGGCGGGCCTTTTTCCCGCTAAACCCCTTCCCCCCTTGAAAACGGGAAGCCCCCGGAGCTTTTTTCGGCACTACCCTTTTCCCTATACGTTTTTGGACAAACATTTTGGATGTCATTTTAAAAAAAAAAGTTTGGATAGGGGCCCTCAACGTTTGAATGCAGAAAATTAAAAGATTTTTTTTACTGGGGACAGTAAAAGGGTTATTTTCTAACGAGGGAAATTAATGAAGAGATTTTGATAGTTGAGGCCCCAAAGACTTTTTATTTTTGAATTACAAAATTATTTAAAATAAAAATTATTGAAAATCATAAAAAAACGTTAATAAAATTTCGAAAAAATTTTAAAAAGGAAAAATAAAAGAAAACAACCAGAAAACTTTTCCACTCCCCGTCTTGCTTGATCTTAGCCCCAAAAATTTAAATTTTTTTCCCCAAGGAAACAGATTTCTTTTTTTCCCGTATTACCCTTTTTTTATTTTACGTGTTCAACATCTTTTGTCCCAGACATAAAAGAACAATAGATCTCTATCCCCACTGATCGTAATGTCGCAGTTATTTTTTTTTTATTAATTCATCTGTTATTACTGTGAAAAGGTCCGTTTTTTTTCGCCCTTCCTTCAGCCTTTCATTGAAATGATATTATTTAAATACATGATATAGTGAAAAAATGATATGTGAAGTGATACATGATAATTTTTGTTTTAAATTTAAAAAAAATGGTTTTATGATGCTTAAAAATTGTGACTGATATGACTTTTAAAATTTAAAAAATAAAAAACTTTATAAAAACTTTCTAATTGGGACTACTAAATATCATGAAAAACCCTTTTTTTTTTTTTTTAATTTTTTTTTACCCAAATCGACCTTTGGCCCCTTTTCAAGTGAAACTTTTTTATTAATTAACTTTTGGAAAATTTCCCTAAATTTTTTCAATTTTCTACTGCAAAGTAATATAAAATTTTAATTTTATTTTATTTTTATTAGCTGTGGAAAGTTTTTGAAAGGGATTGGTATGGAAAAAAAGGTTTGGGTTTTTTGATTTTTTTTTAAGGGGTTTGAAAATGTCTTTGGAAATCTAGTTTTGATTCTTTTTGGGGAGTTTGCTTTTTTCCCCTAGTTAAAAAAATGGGGCTGTTTGGCGGGATGGAAAGGGTTTAAAAAATTTTGGAGGATGTTGATCAGATGATCAGTGTTTTGGATTCATAAAATTTTTGTTTTGGGTAAAAAACCGAGGGTTTATGATCTTCGAGAAATTTGTTTTGGAAAGTTTGTAAAGCGTTTATATTCGGGTCAACGTTTACCCAGGTGACATTAATGTAAAGGGTGGGTCTGATAATATTTTTGTAGAGGAGCAATTTAGTTTCAACTTTTAAATGGATGAGGAATTTAAAAGGTTTATAGTTTAACTTTTTTCTTTTGCTTTTTTAATACTCCAAAAATGTTTCTTCCATTTAAACGTCTATCTATTATTCCCCCCAGATATTTTGTGGGGGGGGGGAATTTTTTAAACCCGGGATTTTGAATTATTTTTTTTAAAAAGGTGGGGGGTTTTTTGGGTTTGGGAGGGTGAAAATCTTTTTTGTTTTTTTGTGGGATTTATCTTAGTCCCATTTATGGAACCAGGTGGTGAGAGGTAAAGGGAAGGGGATTGAATATGGTCATATCAAAATAGAATGTTTTGAAAAGAGAAAAATTCTTATCATCTGATATAAGGTTATGTTAAAATCGATGTGGGATGATCAAATTTGTATAGATATTAAAAAGAAGGGGGAGCAAGTACAGATCCTTGGGGGACACCAAAATCCCTTTGGGAAAGGTTTTGGGTTTACTTTGTAAAAGTTTTTTGAAATAACTGTAAAATAATTTTGAAAAAATCGGAGTACCTAGTTGGTGAATTTTATAAAGAAAACCCGTCCCAAATGTTTGCCCAAATGCTTTAATTATTTTTTAAAAGATCTATTGTGTGCTTTTTTGAATGGAAACTTTTCCCCTATATGTTCCCCAGACGTAATAGGGGGTGATTTGTTGAATGTTTGCAAAACCAAATTGGTTTTTTTGGTATAGTGTTTTGATTTTGAAATGAACGGGCGACAAATTAAATTTTTTCAAAATTTTAGCTTTGTTGACAGACTAATAGGCCTGTAATTTAAAGGGGTCATTAGGATTATTTTGGTTTATTGATTGGTAAATAATAGCGTGTTTCAATTTTGGGGGGAAGCACCCAAATTGGAGGCAGCATTGAAGGTGGTTTTTTAGGTTTAAAATGCGCTAAAGGGGAAAAGTTTTTAAGTTTTGGTTTGTAATGTTTTTCGTGTCCATGATTTTTTTTTTTTCAGCTGTTTGATGTTTTTTGGGTTTTCGGGGGAGATGAAAAGGGTGGGGAACTTTTGGGTTGATTTTTAAATTCTTTTTTTCTTAAAAATTGCTGGTTAATTTTAAAATTCGGTTTAAAATTTTTTCCGGGAGGGTTTTTTGGGTTATTATTTCAGTTTTTTGATTTCTGGAAAAATTTTCCATTTTTTTAAAAAAAGAGGAAAAATTGCTTTTCTCTTTAGTGAAGTATTTAATGGTTTGCCTTTTGCTTCGGGGTTTTGGGGGAGTTGTTTGAAGATGCTGCGGGGTTTTAATGTTTGTGATTGGTAATAAAGGATTTTAATTTTTTAAAAAAAGGGTTTTTTAGTTTCTTTTGTGGTTGTTTTGGGTTAAAATCCATTTGCGTCTAAGGGCCCCTTTTGGTTTTAATGTGATTTAGGGATATAATAGGGAAGTGCATCCCATTTTTTTTAATTTAAGGAGAATTTGGGTTCGGAGTGACTTTTTGTTATTTTGGAATGATATTTGATTGATTGGGTTATCTTTATTTTTTGATTGGAAAAAATTATTTTAAATTAACTTTTTAAAATAGTTCCCAATTGGTAAACCTTTTTTTTTGGTGTTTTGTGGGGGTAGTTTTTTGGGGATATGTAATGGAAATTTTTTAAGGTAGGTGATCTGAGCCCCAATTTCCTTACTATTTTTTAATTTTTTTGGTGGGTTTTTTTTTTAAAATAAATCAGTATACAGGGGTACATTTTTTTTAAAAAAGAACGTGGGGAACCCGGACATGAATATATATATTGTTGGTAAGCCGGGGTATTTGAGTAGTTTTTTTAAGGGTAATTCGTTGAGTTACATCCAAGGGGTTTTTCGTTGAGATCACCAATAATTAAAGTTGAAGTGTTTGAGAAAAAATTTCATTTATTTTATTGTGGAAATTTTTGGGTTTTGGGGGTCTTTTAGGCGGGAATGATATTTATTGGGCCTTTTTTGATATAAATTTGATTTTCCAGTTTTAAGGTTATTGTTTGGGAATGAATTTGGATGGGTTTTGGGTTTTCTAAAATATTCTGTCCCCAGAATGATAATTGGGTTTCCTTTATATTTTGTAGCCGTATAACTTTTCCTTTGGAAAAAGATGGGTTTTACTATAAGGGAACGTAATTTATGATGGTGTGAAGGGTGGAAAAAGGGGCCTTTTTAATACCGTTAGCATTGGGGTTAAAATGGTTAAAATCTTTTTGGGTTATCCATTTTGGATTGTTATTGTGGGTGATATTTAAGGCAGGGGGTATAAAGAAGTAAATTTGGGGTTCTTAAAATTTTTTGGGTTTTACTTTTCAAAAGGGTTTAGAACACCAAAAAAAAATTTTTGGAAATTTTTAATTTTCAAATATAGAACATAAATTCTTCAATTATTAAAAAGATCTATATTTTTAAAATAGAATTGTTGGAAAAAGGGAAAATGTGTTGGAGTGGTTGAAAATGTTTGTTGCGGTTTATTATCCATTTTAATGATTAAGACAAAAAATTTTGAATTTTTGGGGCTTTGCGTTGACAGAACTTGGGTAACATTTTTTGTTTTTTAGTTAGTAAATTTTCTAGGTTACTTGTGTGGTTATTCCATTGATTGGGTTAGGGTTTTGGGGGGTAATTTTTAAAAATTTTGGTCTAGTGGGAAGTGGGGGAAAAAGTTGACAAAAAATTTGTGTGTAAAATCAGCATTGGTGGGGAAAGAGTGATTAAATGTATTCATTTGGAGGGAGTTTTTATTTTTTGTTTGGGGTTGTAATTTAAGGGTTTTTTTAAGTTTTGGGATAATTTTTTTTTGTAGGACATCCTTTATAATTGCTGTGTGGGTTTTGGAAAAAAATTAACACATTTGGGGGTTGTTTTATTTTTTGGGGGTTTACATTTCTAGTAAGTGATTACCTTTTGCATTTTGACGCATCTTGGGGTGGGCCGCAGTTAGCTTGTGGGTGGCCATAACCCAATTTTTTTATTTTTTTATTGGACCCCGTGTAAATTTGTTCTAATAAATACCAAAATTTCAATAATAAAGCTCACTAAGATTTAATATTTGCCCCCTTCTTCTTGTCGATTCTGCCACTGTTTGCATAGGTGTTTTATCTTTTTTTAAATCTGGTGCAATTTTTAAAACTGAAAATTTTTAGATTTGATTCTTTTTAATATCTTTGTCTTTGAAATACGGGAACATCCCCCGAGAAAAAACCCAAAAACTTTTTGTAGGGTCCCTATAGGAGGAATTTTAAATTTTTTTGATCACAAAATGTCTAAATCACGAAAATCTTTAATTTCTTGGGAAAAATTTTTATTTTTTTTTCCCGTTTTTGGGGAAAATTTTCCAAATTTAAAACTTTTTGATAAAGGGGGTTATAGTTTTTAACCCAAAAATTGGTGGATTTTTTTTTTTGTTGCCGTTTTTATTTAGTTGAAAATTTTAATTAACTGGTTCATTTGTTTTTAAGTAGTTCATATCTTTACTCCCCTGGGACGGGATAACCTACGTTTACTATCATGGTGCCTTTTGTCTTTTTCGTTTTTCTGATTCAGTGATTGGTAAATACTTACATCTTTTTTGGAGTTGGGGTTTTATTTTCATTAATGTTTCTTTTGAGTTGCACTTGCAGGTTTTGTTTTTGCGGGGGCTGCGTTGGTTGGGAGGGGCGGCAGAGGGCCATTTTTTGGGTTTAAGGGGTTTTTGAGTAATTTTTTTGTAGTTGCTTTGGGGGATAAAATTCTTCCCATCCCTATCGAGGGGTTCTTCCCTTCCTTGGAGGTTCCGGGGCCGGTTTTCCCGTTTTTCTTCGTTTTTACTTAATTTTCCATCCGAGATCCTTTCCAAAATTTCACTGGTTTCACTTTCACTGGGAAAAAATTTACTTTTTTAGTTAAATTGGTTTCCCCTGCTGCAATGGGAGCATTTTTGGCCTGGGGGGCCCAGAATTGGGGCCGGGTTTAAACCTGCGCGCGTCCCAGGTTAAATGATAATCAAAAAATTTTAACCCGACTTTACTACTAACGCGAAAATTAAGCGTGCGGGGCCTTTGGGGGGTGTTGCCCCGGCAAGGGGGTGAACCAAGAAAAAATGTTTCAGTAAATCCTGAATCAAGGGTTTCTTTTCAATTTTAATCTGGAATTCTTTAAAACCCAATAAATACTTGAAAAAGAACGTGTAAGTAAAAGAGATAAGTTCTGCCGTGAATATGTTTTTGGGCCATAAAATTAAAATATTGTCTACATCACCTTTTTTTTCAGTCTCATGTTTATCTTATGATGTTTGCGTGGGGTTTTTTGGCTGAACGCACGACAATTAATTTCCCTTCCTCATTCTCTTCCCTTTTTCCCCCCTCCCTTTTCCTTTCTCACTATTCCTTTCCTTTTTTCTTCTATCCTTCCCTTCCCCTCCACCTACGAATGGATTTTTTCCCCTTTAGTTTACTATTCCTTCAATCATATTTTCTAACTATGATTCTTTTTATCACTTCAATTTTTCCCCTTGGTGTCTCCCCCCTCAATTTTTCTGCTCCACCTATCCTCTCACCCAACCCTTTTTCCCTCCCTCCTTATATCCTCCGGGGTTTTTTCTCTTCTAACCTTCCTATGCTCCCCTCATCGTTTACCTTCCGTCTTCTCCCATGCATTTTTTTCTTCCCCTTCCCGGCCCTTCCTCCATCGTTCTTTCACAAACCCCGACCTCCGACCCCCATCAATTTCCCCACCCCCTCTCCCCCTCCCTTTTTTCACCATCGTCCCATTCCCCGGTTTTCCTTTGATCCCCTAAACTTTTCCTGTTACTGTTTTCTTCCTACCATCTCATCTTTTTTTCCCTTTCCCCCTTTCGTCATTTTTCCCTTTTCCCTTTTCTCTCCACACATCTTTCCCTCCCTCCTACACAGACACCCCACCCCTTTCCAAAAAAGTTTCCGGGGGAGGTGGGTCGGGGCTTCAACTGATGTACTAAAAAAACCCCCGACCGGGGGGTCCGGTTTTAGTTCCCGGGTTGTCACTAGGTCAATTACCCTGTCTGGGGGAAAATTTTGAAACCTCTATGATCGGGAGTTGACGGGTTTTTTCTGATTAATGGAAAAATGCCCCAAAACCCGTACCCCAACTAACGGGCCCCGGACAAAAGCAATCTTTACTTTATGCCCTTTCCTATCCTCATTGCAAAAACACCCACCACCATTTCATAAAACCCCTTCCCTTACCTACCGCACCCCATCGGGGGAAACGGTCTGGGCTTTAAAAGATTTCCCTGCTGGGTATTTCCTCTCTGGCAGGGGAAAAACTTTTTAAGAATCTCCGGGTCTCCCTCATTCAACGAGAAAGGTTACTACCAATTTTACTGGGAAAAAAATGCAGTAAATTCCTTTGGGAGTGTTAAGAAATTTGTGCGCGGGGAAACAATCATCAATCATCAATCACCAAATAATCATCAATCATCAAAAAACCCAAACATATAAACCCCGTGGCCAATCGGTCGGGGGCCCCCGTTTGGGCGGAAAAATGCTTCGGAAGGGACATGGGGCGCCACATGTTCCCGATGAATCCCAGGCGTCGCGCGGTTTTTGAGCCACCGGCGACATGGCGTCCGCCCTACGGGGGAGGGGGCCGGGGAAAAATGGCGGGGCCGGGAGCGGGGGTAAAACGCGTGAAAAGAGGGGAAGGGGAAAACCCCCAGAAACAAAGTGAAGGCCCGGGCAGAATTGTATTGCTAAATATACAAAACTGGGTTAATTTTTGGGTTCACAGAGCTTTTAAATGTTGTGGGTTTTTGTTTTCCGGGAAAAAACAAAATGGGAAGGAAAAACGATTTTTTCGGGGCCCCTGTGGACGGTGCTCCCTTGCGTGTAAAATTGTCTTGATTCCATGATTAATTAATTTTTTACCCCCGCCAACTGGGTTGGGTTTTTGTACCGTTTTTGTAAATGAATGTTTTTGCCAATTTTTTGATTGAATTTTGGGTTTTGGTTTGGTTTTTTTGTGTTTCCGGGGGCGTCCACTGCTTTTTGGCCTTTTTTCCCGTTAGGGGGTAGATTTTTTTTCGGAAGGTGGGGTTATCTTCCCCCCTGGATGGGGAGATCCGGGGCCACCTAACGTCGGGTTGGGGGTTTCCCCAACCAGGATCTCCCCCCAGCGAAAAGCCCCCCCGGAAACCCCTAAACTCCCCCGATCTCCCCGGGAAAATTTGGAGTTAGGGATGTTAGGGAAGTGTATTTTAAGGGGGGAGGGAAAAAGGGGGGAAGAATCGCGGCCGTGTTGCCGGGGTACTGCTCCGGCATTCGCCCGGTGTTGATTGGGGAAACCACAGAAAAATACCGATCAAGCAGGGGCCTAGAATTCTCCTCCCGAACGACTAACCCCACCTAGGAAAGCGGTCGAAAAACCCCCCCCATCAGGACTAACCGGACCCCGGTGAGGCCCGGCAGATCTTTCCCGCGGTATCCCCAAAGCAATGAGGATCCTGTAAAATGGGATTTCGCCGGGGAGGGGGTTTGAGGGGGGTGACGGAGGGAAAAAGATGTGTGGGGTAATAAAGTTGGGGGGTAGGGGGCGTGGGTTGAGCAAGTTGGGTTTGGGGGGAAGTGGGTGGGAAGTGAAATGGGGGGCTGAGATGCAGATTAGAGCAGGTAAAAGAGTGAGCCGTTTCAGGAAGGGGGCTGTTGTACAATGCTGTCTGGGTTGCGAGATGGGCAAAAAAGAACGAATGGGGAGAAATGGGGAGTGCGTTGGGCGGGCCGGGGTAGGGGGGGTGTCGGGGGGGTAAAAGGGGAAGGGGTGTAGTGGTGGGGGGGGGGTGGGGGTTGGGAGGGTGGCAAAAAAAGATGGACCGTTGGGTGACAGAACGTAAGTTGATACGAGAGTGAGGTGGGGTTCCGAAGGGGGATGGAAAGGTAAAGCCGTTTTAGAGCGGGACAGTTGAGCAAGTGCAAAAGTCGGGTTACAAAAAAAGGGGCGGGGGGGGGGTTTGGAGGGGGGGAGGAGGAGGAGGAGGAGGAGGGGGGGGGGGAGGGGGGGGGGGCCCGGGGACATAAAGTCCGGCCACGTCCGCGCCCCCCGGGACGGCGTTCCCTCCCCATCTGCTTAAAAAAAAACCCAAAAGGGGGCGCGGCGGCGCCCTTTTAAATGGATCCCCGGGGGCCAGTTACCCCGCCGCACATGCCCCGCCCGCCCCCCGCCCCCCGCAGGGTTCCCTTTTGGGGGATTACGGCCCCCCAAACACCCCACGCCCTTATCGGGAAAGGAGGCGAGGAAGATAGATTTCGGCCCCAATAGAAAATCCCTTTGAAAACAAAACATAAAATTTTGGAAAAAAAGAAAAATTTTTTTAAAATTGCAATTGGTGTAACCCTTTGGCAGTTAATTACATAAATAAGATAAAAATGTACAAATAGTTAAAAATTTTTAACAATGCTAAAATAATAATAATAATAATAATAATAACAATTAATATAAAACGGGGTTTAAAAACAAAAAATTACAAAAAATTGAAAAGAATCGTCTATCTTTTAAACCCCGGGAGTACAATTAAGATCCAATTGAGTGCCCTTCCCTTTTTTCCCTTTCATTCCCACTTCACTTCACTTCACTTCATTTCCCACCACTTATTACTTCATTCACTTCACCACTTCCTTCAATTAACACAAAAAACTTTTTCTTTATTATTTCTTTCATTTTACTTCCCAAAACCTTTTTTTAAACAAAAAAAGTTTTTTCCCAAAAATACTTAAGTTTCCCCCATATAAGTATTTCTTCTTTTCAGTTTTTTTTTTAAGTAAAGATATCTTTTTTCTGTGTTTTTGAATTTCATAACAAAATTGACCCAATTTCTTTTAAAAATATGATCAGTATTAATACAAATAAATTTTTACAAAATATAGGGGATGTTTGTCCCTTTTTGAGGTAAGATAAAGAAAATTTTAAAAACAGTAATTTGGGAAAAAAAATTGTACATAACAATTAAATTAAGGGTTTAAACGAAAAGATTTTATATGGTTAAAATTTTTATTCCCAAGCAACGTACCACCATAAAAGAAAATTTTTTCAAAGTAATGTATTCAGAATAAACCAAAATTCAACATTGGTTTCTCCAGGGTTCCCGTTTTTAAGTGGAATAACTTATAAATAAAATATTTAGCAAAATAAGGAAAATGATTCTAAAATATAAAGATAAATGAAATCATAAAACAAACGGAAATGAAAAACAAAAAAGGGAAGGGAAAAAGCTATTTTTGCTTTCAGCCTCAAAAAAATTAAATTGTACTTTTTTAATTTACAGACTATGGGATTGTGAAGTATTTAGAATACCCCCTTCCTCTTTCTTTCCCCAAATTTACCATATTTTCTTTTTTTTTAAATTATAACATAGCAACTATCTTTCCCAAGGGATTATTTTTCAACGGCTGTACCCAAGTATCGGGTTTCCCGAACTTCAATTAGTTTAAACCCACCAGTTACCCAAACAAGTCTTCTAACATTCTTTTGGGAAGCCCCAAAAATAAAAAAAATAATTTTTCCTTTTAAAAATACAAAAGGGAAAAATTAAATTTAAAAATCAAACAAAAATGTTCAAAATTATAATTTTTTTAATACAATATCGATGATTTTTTAAAAATTTTTATTTGCGAAAAACAAAAATTTAAAATTTTAAAAGATAAATTAAATTCCCGGATAACCCTGACTGAAAATCACGAATTTGTTAAGGGAAAAATCCCCCCCCCATTTGCTATTACACCCATAGGCCCTTTTCCCAACCTTTCTAAAAAAGGTATATTTGTTGGTGCGGTGTATCGAGTTAGAAACATATTGGTTTAAGGGGGTTAACATTTTTGGATGTTAATTAAAACAGTTACAAAAAACTCAAAAAATGAGATAATATTAGGGCCTATTTATATATTTGTACTTGAAAATCATGATAGAAATTCAGGGAAAAATAAAACATATACAAGGAAAAAAAAAATTATTGTGAATAGTATAATAGGATTATAGATACCCCCCATGAAAAATTTTTGTAAATGTTTATTTTTTTTCTAAAATGATTCATAAAAATTTGGGGAAAATTGAAGATAATACACATCCACATGTATTTATTGGGAATTACTTTTCTTTATAATTGTAATAATGTTTTGTAGTTTTATAAAACCCAAAAATGCAAAAAAATTCAACCAAAATATACCTAAACTTTTTAGATAAAAAGCACTCTCGGCATTACAAACACAAAATCTTTTTAAAAAGTTAAAATTTAAAAAATCCCGGAAATTTCATTTCTAATATTATTCTATTAATATTAAATTTATGCAATGATTTTAAATTTTCCTCTGATTCATTAATACAGCCCGTTATCTTACAAAAATTTAGATTTTTTTGCCCGGACAAAAAATATGAAAGCCCTCAAAAATCTCCTTTTCCCCAATTTTTATCGTCCCAGATTTTCACCCCTAAAAAGAAAAATATCCCCAAAAATAAGGGTTTCTAGTCATTGATACCGAAAAGAATATAATCCCTTTAACCAAGGGGCCCCTGACGGTGGGATTTCCCTCTTCCTTGTCCAATCCTCCCCCTGTGCACACACCACACCTGAAAATACCCCCGGGGAGACCGGGGGGGGCCAGAACGCCCCCAGGCGGGGCGACCCCTGCTGGTGGGACATACCTGGTTGGTGGTGGGCGGGGCCGGTCCGAATTTTGCCAACCAGTGAGAAAATACCCGGGCCCACCTCCTGATAAAAACATGTCCCTTACGGATCAAGGGCCCCAGTATTTGGGGGCCCCCGGAACCCAAATCAATCAATTTACCTTTTTCGACATTCCGTGTCGATAAACGTATAGCCATGACAGACAGCAAAACAAATGACATACGAAAACCCCAAAAATTTCCCCCAAAAAAAATTTTTTTAAAAATTTAAGACTAAAGATCTGAAAAGATAAAAGTGGTCATCAATCTTAAATTAAAGCTAAAAAACTTATCCATTTAATACCTCAGACAATGAAAAAAAGTACAAAGATTTTAAAAAATAGACTCAGGCAGTTTCTTGGTGGGTAAAGGCGCACTGCGTCTGACAATTTTACAACTTCTACTTCATCCCCCAATAAATCATGGGAAAAAATTTTTGTAATGTTAAAGAAACCCGGGAAACCCTTCCCAAATTTTTGTAGTATTACAGTGTAGGTTAGCTTGTACCCTTTACTAGCATGGGAATAAAACAAATACCCTCAAATATTCCTTAAACATAATGTTTTTTTTTAAACATTTTAAAAGAGCTGGGAAAAATATATAATCGTCCCCATCAATACCATATTACAGTTAAAAACTTACAGATATTTGCTTCTCTGATGAGCAATAAAAGGTTCCCTTTCTCAAACTTTAAAAAAAAGCCCCACCCCAAAAAAGTTTTTCAATTTTCACGGATTTCTTAAGGTTGCTCATCCGGGAAAATGTTTCAGCCCCCTCCAAACGTTTAATATTCCGGGGATGTAAATTAGGCCGGAAAGGGGTGCGCGCCGCGAGGCCGTTCCGGACCCGTTCCCCCCCAATCGATCGCGCCTGTCGCTCCTCCGCCGCGGGCGCGCTCCGCCCTCGCCCGCTGCTTGGCGGGGGCGCCGCGCCGTGGGGGACGCACGCAGACGGGTTCCCAGGGGGGGAGGACGCAGTGCCCGGGTCGTAAGCGTTTCTATGGGGGGTTTGAGGCGACCAATAGGTGGCATTGGGTGGGGTTTTGTATTTTTGGGGGTTCTCTTTATCATTGTCCCAACTGTTATTCATGATGCCAGATGGTCCCGGGATCCCCCCATCTGGAACTTTGGATCCCAAAATCAACCCGGGGAGTTTTATTTTTGGATTCAAACAAACATTAAAAAACAGAGCGACACGGAAGGGGTCACCAGAGGGGCCCTTCCGGGCCCGGGTTTTCCCCGGGTTCCCGGGAAACGGTTTTAAATCGCTCCTCCCTTTTCGGCCGGGGGCACGCCCGTGGGCACAAGGCACGCATTTTCCGCCGGGGCGGGCCGAGGGCGGGAGGACGGGGACGGACCTTTTTTCTGGCGCTTCCATGGGGCCAAAAGCGCGACCAATTGGTGGCTCGGCACGGGAGTTTCGTGTAATCGGGGGGTTAACTACCGATCTTTGTACCAACTTTTATCCATGAAAAGTTGGATGGTTTGGTAATCCCCCCATCTGAAATTTGGGATCCAAAGTCAACCTGGGTAGTTTTATTTTTGGTATTCAAACAAACGTATTAAAATTGCGCGACACGAGGGCTGCGCGCCCGAGAAACTGTTCCCGGGGCCTTTTGCCATGGAAACCCTTCCGGACCCATCGACCAAATTTTGCTCCTCCGCTGGGCGCGCCGCACGCGCACCGGGGAGGGACGTGCACGCACGCGGACCCGGGGGTCCCAAGGGGGGGGAGGCGGGGACGTGACCGGCTCGTGACGCTTGGGGGGTAAAAGCACGATCAATGGGGGGCGGTGGAATAGAATTTCCAAATTTTCGGGCGTTCTACCCATCATTTGGGCCCAACAGTGCATGATACAGCTGGATGGTCGCGATAATCGTCCCCTCTGGAACTTGAGATCCAATGTCAACCTGGGTGGTTTTTTCTTCAGGGGATTTCCCAAAAAAGGGGAAATTTTTAATTTGGGGCGCCCCTGGGGCCCGTTCCCGGGCCCGTTGCCATGAATCGATCGAGCCGTAATCGTTTCCCCCCTTGGCACCCCGCTTTCCCCAAAACCCTGAGCGGTGCCCCCCACGCGGAAGGGCCCGAGGACCCCCGTGATCTTCCTGGCGCGCTTCCATGGAGGCAAGAGTCCCTTTTGGGGTATACAAAATTTCTTTGGGGTTTTGGGCCTGCTAACTCGAAAGGGAAATGAATGAACATCGATTTTTTTTAGAAAATGACCCGTTAAAAAGCTGATCTTTCGAAAAGGGAAAATTTTGGTTTTTTCAGTTTTTTGGGTTGGGGGAATGGTCCCGCTCTTCTAAGACGTTGGGGACCAATAGGTGGGGGTGGGGTAGAATTTTGTATTTTGGGCGGGAAACCCTTGATCATTATCGCAAACTTTTGGGAGAAAAAGACAGGATAATCATCCCCCTCTGAAACTTTTAGATCCCAAATTTAGCCTGGGTAGTTTTTTTTTAGGTTTGGTTTTTTTGTTTAGTGATTCCGGCGCGTAAAAAGCTTTGGGGCCTAGTTCCTAAATGCCCAAAACCCCCGGGGATCGCTGTGATCTCCCCCTGGGTGGGGAATCCGCGCCGACCTACCGTCGGCCCGGGGTTTCCTCTAACCAGGACCCCCCGGGGGCACCGCCCGCCGGGGCAAGCCTAAGCCCGACTCCTCCCCGGGAAAATTGGGAGACCAGTGCATGTTGGGGTAAGGGGTGTGTTTAAAAAGAGGATAGGACAAGGAAAACGAAAGGGCAGATCGCGCGCGGGCATTTGGCCCCTTTTGGGTAATTTCCCCCGGATTCCTTGGTTTTTGATGGAGAAAACGGAAAACTAACGATCAAAGGAGCCGGTCGTTTTCTCCGCCCAGAAGCGACTGAATTGGGCCTAAAGAAAGCTAGTTCGAAAATCCACAAAGGTTAAAAATAACACGTAAGGTGAAGATATTTTGACTTTAAAATTTAAAACATCTTTCCCTTTTTCCCCTTTAAAGATAAAAATAATTTTCAAGTACCCGAACCCTTTTGATCGACATTAAAAAATTCAAATGATTTTGGGGTTGTCCCAAAAACAAATGAGAAGACGGGTGCCAACCCAGCGCTTGTTTCAATGTCATTTTATTGCTAGGGGCATCATTACAGGGGTAGCATTTATATTTTTTTCTTTATCGATGAATTAAAAAAGTGGGTAAAGGAAAAATTTTACTGTAACCCCTACGATAACTGTGAAAAAAATTCAAGTCCCCTTAAAGCCATTTTTCCACCGTAGTAGATTTTAAAATGGGGTGGCGGGGGGGGGGACCCCGATAAATAGGGTTTGTTGGGGTGGTCCCAAAACCCCCCGGACCTGACCTCATCACAAGAGCAGAAAACAGGCAAGATCCAGTCAAGGTTAGCAAGTTTTTTGGTTTGAGGCTTAAGCTCCCGCAGCGTTTCCCAAAAGGGCGATGTCAATCACTGAGGTTACGATGATCAAGGAGTTGATTGAGTTATAACAATAGTTGGATTAAAAGTGAAGTGGACTAGCTCTCACTTTTATAAAACTTTGCCTGACAAATACAACAGATTACCTTGTGCCTTTCGACATGAAGGTTTTAGAAATCATCATCATTTTTCCGCAAACCCACGGGTGATTTTCCTTACAAACCTTTATACTATCCGTATATTTTTAAAAAATTAAATGTACGATGAAACCCCTGTCTTTAATTTCCCGACCCCAAAATAGGTAAACTAGAGGGCTTGATTACAAGTTTAAATTTTAAAAAAAATTTTTTGATTTACAAAATAAACCAAAAAAAGAATATAATTTTCCCAATTTCTTTTTTTTCGATCTGATTCATCATTGGGCTTTTAAAAAAGATGCAATTTATTTTTCCCGTCCAAAGGAGCCAAAAAATTTTGGGACGAAAACCAAATGGCCCATGCTTATTTTTTTTATTGCACCAGGGGTTCTTCCATTATATTTGAACTCGTCATTTTACTTTTTTGAGATATAAACCCCTTTTATTTTTTTTCGGTTATCTAAAACCTAGTTAAACAATCTTAGGGTTTAAAATTTCAAAAATTACAAGAATTTAAATATCGGGAAGAAAACTTGAAATATCACTAAAAAAGTTTGGGCTTTATTAAAAATCCCCTGAATCACTGCTCAACATAGATATTAGAAATGAAAAGAAGAGTTTTTTTAAGATCTAAAAACACCAAAACAAAAACTTTAAATTAACCTTTTTACATTTAGCAATTCTCTGTGTTATTATCCTGTTTTAAAAAAAACTAAGAGTGTCTAAAAAAGACATTTAAAAGGGGTTTTGAAAGAAAATTAAGAATTCCCGTTAGAACTTTGGGGGGAAAAATATTCAGAAAACCTAACAGCCCAAACGGCGTTTGTCCGTTGGGGCTGTTGAGGTCCTGTTTGGGGGCTTGAACTAACTGTAAGGGGGACCTTCTTTCCCCTTTAACCACAGCATTGCCGCCATTCATAATCATTCAGTTTTTTAATTTCCCTTTTTTCACCTTTAAAATTTTTTTTTAAAGGAAAGAGAAAACCCAAATGTGAAAGGGGCATATTGCAATATCTTCCTCAAAAAAGAATTACGCCATCAAAACAAAATGTGGGCTAATTTAAAGGGAAAAAAGAACAAATTGAAATTGGAATTTTTTTGGGAATGGATTATTTAAAAAAGGAGTTGATCGCTTTTGGAGTTAAAAAAAAAAGTTTAAAAAACTTTTTAAGAAAACTAGAAAAAGTTCTTAAAATGGACTAAAATTTATTTTACTTATGGGGTTTTAAAAGTAGAATTATTAAATGTCAATTGTAAAAATTAAAGACGGGAAAAGGTTTTTTTTAATATTTTTAAAATTTAGTGTAAGAAAGAAAGAAATTCTCAGATTTTTTTCCGATCCATCTAAAACTTTTAAAATTGAATTATTTAAAATACTGATGCGTAAAATGAAAATAAAAGATTTCCAGAAAAAATAGGAAACCGGGGGCATTTGTTTAGGTAGAAATGGGGTCTGAAAGGAAAAATACTTTTTTCGAAACAGGTTAAAAATCCTTTTCAGATTTGATATTAATTCTCGGAAATCTTAGAAAACGTTGAATGGAAAATGTGTCAAATAGAAACAGTTGATTCCGTAATCTAATTAAAATAGAAAACAAAAATATATTTTATCAGACGTTTCTAAAAAAAAGGGCCCTACCAATTTAATGAACGATAACAGGTAAGTGAATAATGGTAAAAATAAAAAAAAAGTAACATTATCGAGGAATTTGATTGTTAATTTCCAAGGTTCTATTTTATTGCATTCACGAAAAAAAGATATAAATTTTTAAAATATCATGAAAGTTTCCAGTGAAGGTGAATAAAACAATTCATAGTCAAAAAAAGCATTTTAGGACAAGCACCCTTTATGAAGTATTGAACCAGCACAGGCGGCTGTAAATCGCGCTGCTTGACTCGCCTCCTGCGTGATTCCCATGCTTGTCAGCCCCAGCTCACGCCCGACCCGCCGCCAAACGCGCGCGCCAAAGAATTTTTCCGAAATTACAATGTACCCAGGAACCCCATTGGCGGAGGACGCGGAGGGCGGACGGGCGGCGAGGCGGCGGGAGGCCCGTCCGAAAGAGAGCCACTTTAAGGCAGGCTATCAGAGAAAGGCCATTCCACAGATACGCCGCCGATAACTGCGGTGAGGCATAGCCCGCACCGCGAACAATACGGCGAGGGCCCTGCTCCATACATCACCGCACGCCGCGATACTTCTGGCGGGGGCGTAATATGAAACAAGGCCGAAACCATTCCCGCGGAAATATGGTTTTTCTCGCGCCACTCCGCTCGCCGCCGCCGCCGCCGCCGGCCGCGCCGTCGCGCGCGTTTGTGCCGCGCCCAGGATATATGCGCTGCGCGGATATCCGCGTTTCGCCCGCGCCGCAGAGAGGGAGCAAGAGAGAGGGAGAGACAGAGCGGGGAAAAGGTAGGAGGATGAAGAGGGCAGCGAGCGATGGCATATGGTTTGTTTTGGTTTTCGGCTCGGGAGGCAACTGCTTTGGTCATTAGTCCGTAGTGTAGTGCATGTTTTTCTCGGAGATGGCGGTGGTCTTCCCGCTGGATGGCGAGATCCGGCCCGACCTACGTCGACTGATGGGGGTTTTCCACCTACCAGGACTCTCCCACCAGCGGGGGGACCGCCCAGTCGGGACAGCCTAAAGGGCCCCGACCGTCTCCCGGGAAAATGGTGGAATGCATAGTGTATGTGTGCAAGGGGGAGGATAGAGAAGGAAGAGGAAGGAAAGATCGCGTGCGGTCCGTGTGCCCGTTGGTAGGGTACTCGCTCCGGCATTCGTCCGTTGATCGGAGAACCACGGAAACTACCGATCGGGGCAGCCGGCCGCTAGAATTCTCGTCCAGACAGCGACTCAATTGACCTAGCTGGAAAGCTTGAAAATCCTGCCGCCGTCAGGACCTCGCTAGACCTGGTAGAGTGCTGCAGTGACATCAGTTGATGACTGAGCTACCGCCTCCGTCGATGGCAACGTCTGATGAAGGGGCGGTGACGGTGAGGCGGGAGTGGGTGGCAGGGTGAGGAGAGCGATAAAGGTGATGGCAGTGAGTGGTGGCAGGGAGGGTGGGTGATGGAGATGGAGGAATGAGGGATGATGGCAAGTGAGCGTAATGGCGGGTGAGGATGATGGTGGGTTAAGGTGATGGCGGATGCGGGTGATGGCGGCTTTAGGGGGAGGACGGTGAGTCAGAGCAGGTGAGGGTGGTGTCGTAGTACGGTGATAGGGTGAGGATGGTGATAGGGTGATGGTGATGGCGGAGGAGTGTTGGGGTGAGGATGATGCTGATGAGAGGGCAAGTGAGGATGATGGCGGAGAGGTGACGCCAGTGAGGTAAAGGGATGAACGGATGGCGGGTGAGAGCTGTGTGAGAACGGAAGTGCATAAGAGGCGTGAAGGTAAGAGATAGCGGAAGACGATGTCGAGTGAGAGCAATGGCAGGTGAGAACAGAGGCAGTGAGAGTTCGTAGCTGGTGTAAGAGCGAGAGAAAGGAATTGAGCGCGACGGTACTGGTAATGGCATTGGAGGGATGCAAAAGGACCCAGCAGAGTGGAAGGAGATGGAGGCAGGGAATGAGGGGGAAGGGGAAGCGTCAGAATTGGGAATAAGAATGCAGGCTGGTAGGACGCGGGCGCCGGAGGGTGTCACAGGCGCCCAAGCGGCTGCGAGGCGGCGTGAGCAGGGCATCTCGCGAGCGGGATATGTGGGGAGAACGCCGACTTACCCGAGATGTCCATTACGATATCATTATTGCGATGTCTGTCCGGCGCCCGCCCAACTCCTCCCTCCCCCCGCCCCCCTCCTCGCCTGGCCAGCGCCTGCCCTCCGGCCGCACCTGTGGCCCCACCCGCCCGCTCGCCTATCCCGCCGTCCCTCCCCTCCCCCTCCCCTCGCCCTGCCCCTCCCAACCCTCCCTCCCCCTCCCCCCCTCCCTCACGCCAACCCGCCCCGTTCTCCACGCCTTTCCGCCCCGCCCGCCTCGCCCCCTCCTGCCTCGTCTCGCCTCCCCCCGCCCGCCTGGCCGCCCGCCCGCTCCGCCCACCCGCCTCCTCCCCTGCCCGCCTCCCGTCCGCCTCCCCGCCCGCCTCCCCCTCCCGCCTCCCGCCCCCCTCCCTGCTCCGCCTCTCTCCTGCCGCCTCCCCCGCCCGCCTCTCCGCTCCGCCTCCTGCCCGCCTCTCCTGCTCCGCCTCCGCCCGCCTCCCCGCTCCGCCTCTCCCGTCGCCCTCCCCTCCGCCTCCCCGCTCCGCCTCCCCGCTCGCCTCCCCGCTCCCCCTTTCCCCCCGCCGCCCTCCCGTCGCCTCTCCCCGCCTCCCCACGTCAACGTCTAAGGGCCGTCGTTTTCCGCCCCATTCGCGCGAGACCTGCCGGAGGAGAGAGGAGAGAGGCGGCGACGCGGAGACGTAGGCAAAGGAGGGGTCAGCAGATTCGAAAGCGTTTGATGGGAGGGAGCATTAACATCCGTTTCTACGGAAAGAAACATATTGTCGGAGGACCACAGAACTTACGCTGCATTTCGGGATTAAACATGTCCCGTCGGTGTTTCATTTGAAGGGGCGTCTACAATGATTATACTATTATTCCAAAAACATATCAATAAAAAAGTAGTAAATGGTATGGTTTGGGTGCTTTGAAAATTTTGGGTTTGCTTTTTACTTGATAAGGGCGTAACGCAATAAATAGATATTATGAATCTAAAACATTTTTGTAAAGCAACTTATCATGATCTGCACAAACCTAATAATTTCCTAAGTCAACTATGTTGGAAAATAACTCTCAGACGTGGTTTCCAATATAAAGAAATTCTCGGGGCTGATGAAGGCTTTTTGTAGTTTGTAATTATTTTACAGAATTTGATTTAAATTTTATTTAATGTCGAAAAGTAAAAACTATAATATCTGGCAGTCCCAATTTTTAAAATATTGATTTCTGTTTCATTGTTTCTAGCTTATCCATAGAATTTATAAAGAGAATAGTAAATATTCTACCTATAAACATTCAAAAACTCGTTACGTACTAGCCATTCATACTTACCAATTACATAAAAAATTTTAAATGTTAGTCCTAAAAAAATTAGTAAATGGATTTCAAACACTGATTCCAGCCATTATTAGACACTGATTATAAATGTTATTTTAAATATAGCAATTGTTGTTGTGTTTTAAAATTATCATTTAACATTATTAAACTATTAGAAATATATTTGTAATTAAAATGTTGAAGTAATGATCCCAGTTATTATTACTTATTAAAATATATTCATATAGAAAATGATTGAAACATTTATCAACTTGATCTCCACAATTAAAAATTTTGATGATCAAAGTCAGGAACGTCTCGAATTACCAAACTTTGTAAAACATAAATAATGGGTCTAATGTTTATTTTCGTTTTGCCTGGGAATAACATTTTTCAACAGCAAAACGAAGCAAAGGAAAAAGCAAACCAATTCAGTAACAATAATGCTCGATGAAAATATTTTTGTTTTTAAAGACAATTGAAATTTCGCACTCGGTGAATCGTTCACTGTTTGGAAAGGACCCTAGATGTTGACAAACGAATAACTTTCCCAAACACTGAAAAACTAAATCAACGAGATTCAAGGAGTGAATGTGAACCAGTTTAATGTTTCACGTGAATTATATTATTTTTTCTCGCATTTTTCATTTTTAATATTAATTTTCTATTAACGCTTGGATTTGTCGTTTAAAATGTGACATATTTTCCACTGAAATGTTAAAGAAAATACACTTTTGGTAATATTTTGAATAAAATTTTCGTTGTGGTATATCCATAATTTAATGGAAGTATTTCGTAAAATGAAAAGAGTATTTAGTTAATGAAATAAATCTGACTTGAAAACATGTTTTATTGTTTACTAAAAAAGAAAACTGCTATGATATAAAAATAGGTATCCACACGATTTTGTCGTGTTATATATGATAACTACACTGGGAAAGACAAAATATGTTCAAGACGCCAACAATAGACGCAAGAACGTCGAAGAAAAAACATTACTGTTAGTTTGCTACAAATTCTTCCCAATAAGAAAAGATGATAAAATGTGATGCAATAAATAAATAAAGTTACATCACTTGTACTCCAAACATATATTTTATTTTTGGGGAGATATTCAGACAGATGTTTTATTTTTATGTTTTGGAGTTATTTGACATCCCTCTTTGCTGATAAGGAAAGGAATAAAAGGGATCAATATTTCGTCAAATCAATAGCAGATGTATAGTTTCTATTACAAGCAAAAATTGTTTGTTTTAAAATTTTTAAATCAAGGTCTAGATATTTTATAAACAAGTCAACTGGGAGGGTAGAAGAGAGGTATATCTTGCTTCGTATCCAGAAACGGTACTAAGTCTAATATCACTCTATCATGATGGAAAGGTTGGATCAATTGAGGGAACCAAAATTCAACTTTTGTTGGAAATCTTTTTTCAGAACAAACTTAAATTCATATGTCTGGTTCTAATTCTCATTCCACTCATCTACAGTATAAATATCTTAGATATAAAATAAAAGTAAGAAGGGTGAAAACTAAACAGTACTTGATCCTGAGATATGTCTTGTCCCAGAAGAAAAACAACCAAACATACGAGCTTTTGTCATAGTTAGTAAAAAGCCGACGATTACACACTAGAGAAGCAAACCTGTCTCTAAGTTATAATCACCAGTACGTTTGGGACCAAAATGGAATTGACAAGTAACTGTTTATAGTACGTATATTACAGAACTATAATGTGCCACAAAAAACAATATCAAAGAATGGATTAAATATGTTGAAATTTTGGTTCTGTACGAGGTTCCATCAACCATGTTCGTTGTCGTCAGCAACTGGGAATCGGGCCTATTTTTAAAGTGTCACATGGGAGAGGCCTGAAACATCACCGCCACTCAGGAGAAGGGGAGATTTTATAGGAAGATCAATTTAGACAAAGGAAAATGTTTTAACAATGCGAGAAAGACAGAGAAAGGAATGAAAATCTTCAAGAGAACGATAGAAAGAAACAAGATTCGCTTTAAGAGAATGTGAAGTTACATTAATTTGAGTCATTTGTAAGGGAAAGAACAATGAAACTGTATATAACGTCTTCACATGGAATTAATTCTGAGGCTTTATTTTGAATACAAAAGGTGGTATAGTGTTGATTATAAAGTTTGCATACAGTTCAAGTGATCCATTTCATAACCACAAAAATTTTACAATTATATTTCTTAATACCAAAAAATTTCATATTGTGTTTTATCAGAGGTACACCCCCTGAACATGTACTAAAGTCCTCTTATCTCTTTAGAAATCACTGGTAGAAATTCATCTTCTAAAACAATTGGGGCGATAGACTTGAAATTTAAGGCAAAGATTCAATGGTTTTCCAAGAGACGCTCTGATTCGATTCAAGGTTTTAGGTATTTGAATGCAAATTGTCAATTTATATATTTGCGAGATTTGTGTATGCGGTTACGAGACAAATTAGATTTTCTGTTCACCAATATTCATAAACACGCCTACCGGGTTTACTTACTGTAATCCAAATTTCTACCGTTATAAAGCAAGAGAAATTATCAACAAAGTTTGTAACGATAAAGTGTTTCACAACAAAAAGACACAAGAAACTTGATCTCATGTAGAAAAGGGGTAGATTGGACCGATTTGAACATTCATCCTCGTTACTGAACACAGGTTGGTTATTTATTATGTCGTTCATATTTAAGTATTATTTTAGTCTCTAATTTGATAAGATCAACTAAATATGTCCCAAACAAACATTTTTCACTTCATAACCTTAGGTCAAATTGTTTACATTTATTTTGGTTTGTATTGTTCAACAGAGGTTCTGTTAAAACATGATATTCTTCAAAAATCATAAGATCACAAAACGGGAAACGAGTTTCGTCATACAATTAATCATTACAAATTACAATACCTAATCTTAACTTTTTGTCTATAAATTAATGATTCATATCTCTGTCCACGACCTTTGAAATTTTCGAGGATGGCATGAATCAACAGAGCATCTTGGCTCCGATATAATTAACAATTTCTCAAATATTTTGAGTCTATGGTATATTGAAAAAGTATTATCATTTACTGATTGAAATAACTTTAAATTTCCCACCAACATCGGAAATTTTAATTATAAATACTAATTCCAACAACATTCAAAATTACCTCAGCCTTTTATTTCAACCTTTAGATTCCGTTTGTATGTTATCATCCTTAATTCACTTACTTTTCTTTGAAGTTCCGAATTCTTTTCAAAACTAGTTTTTATATGGACTCATTCCTTGTACATCCTACGATGTTGCAATTGCAGATAATAGTTCTAATTCATACTTGTGATTGAGTTTGATCATTCAAGTCCTGGTATTATCTGATCGTAATGTCCTGTCCAGACACAACTTGGGTTCGATACTTCCAATGATTCACATTACGTCGCCTTTGCTCCCTCTTCCGATCCCTGTATCCATCGGTCTCCCTTCGCTCTGTCCTCTATCCTCACTGGTACCCCCTTCCTCCTCGCCGGTATCGTCCTCCGCTTGTTCGCTGCGCGCCCGACCGGACGCAGCTCGCCCTGCTCCTTCTCACCCGCTGCTGTCACCGCCGCCTCGGGCGACCCGCAAAATAATAGAATCATTATCCGGGGGTCCAACACACAAAACGCACTCTGTATGGAAATTTTCCGCGGAGATCAAGGGGCGGCGGGCGGGCAGAAGGGAGGGCGGCGAGGGGGGCAGGCAGGAAGGACGGCGGGCAGCTGGGGGGCGGGCTGGAGGGGGCTGAGGGCGGGGGAGGGGGGGCTGGAGGGCGGGCTGCAGGCGGGCTGGAGGGCGGGGGAGGGCGGGCTGAGGGGGCTGGGGGGCGGGGTGAGGGCGGGCTGAGGGCGGGGTGGGGGGCGGGCTGGGGGGCGGGCTGGAGGGCGGGTGGAGGGCGGGCTGCAGGGGGGGCTGGAGGGCGGGCTGGGGGGCGGGCTGAGGCGTGGGGGCGGGCTGAGGGCGGGCTGGGGGCGGGCTGGAGGGCGGACTGGGGGGCGGACTGGAGGGCGGGCCTGAGGGCGGGGGAAGGCGGGCTGGAGGGCGGCGGAGGGCGGGGTGAGGCGGGCTGAGGGGGGGCTGGGGCGGGGGTGGGGGCGGGCTGGAGAGGGCTGGGGAGCGGGCTGAGGCGGGCTGAGGGCGGGCTGGAGGGCGGGGGTGAGGGCGGGCTGGGGGCGGGGTGCAGGGGCTGGGGGCGGGCTGGAGGGCGGCTGGGAGGGCGGGGTGAGGGGACTGGAGGGCGGCTGGGAGGCGGGCTGGAGGGGGGCTGGAAGGGGCTGGAGGGCGGGCTGGAGGGCGGGCCGGAGGGCGGGCTGAGGGGGGGCTGGAGGGCGGGCTGGGGGGCGGGGTGGGGGGCAGGCTGGAGGGCGGGCTGGAGGGGTGAGAGCGGCTGGAGAGCGGGCTGAGGGCAGGCGGGGGGCGGGCGGGAGGGCGGGCGGGGGGCGGCGGAGGGCGGTGGCGGGCGGGGGCTGGAGGCGGCTGAGGGCGGGCTGGGGGCGGGCTGGGGGGGGGCTGAGGGGCGAGAGCGCTGAGAGCGGCTGAGGACGGGCTGGAGGACGGGCGAAGGACGGGCGGACGGGTGGCGACAGGGTGGTGGGTGGCGGGCAAAGGCAGGAGGTGGCATGGGTGGGGACGGGCGCAGAAGGGCTGGCAGGCGGGGTTTACGGGGGAGGGCGAGAAGGGAGATGGGCGCGCGTTAACGGAGGATGAACACAGGGGCCATGCCGGCGAGTGGTGAACAGAGAGTGGTGTGACACGATGAGGAGGGTTGAATGCGCGGATTGTGGATGATGTTGAGTTGATGGGTGAGCTTGTGTTGAAGGTGGAGGATGCTAGATTGAGGTAGGTAGCTCGAGTGGAGGTTGAAAGTTGGAGGGTTGGCAGTGTGAGTTGGAGAGGCAAGAGTGAGGATCTGAGGTGGGTGGTAGCAGAGCTGGAGGTTGGGTGGATTGAATGGAGGCTGGGTTGAAGGTGGGCGTCCTACTGGGGCGTGGACGGGGGTGGTCTCTGCCCCTCGCAAACACGCAAACGGGCGAAAAGCAGACAGAAGGTCGGATAAGAGAGATGGGGATGGCGATGGTGAATTAGGGGAATGTTTGTGAGGGAAGAAGATGAGAATGTTAACACGCAGAGGGAGCATGTGGAACACTGTGAAAAATTGCGGAAAGTATCTGAGAGGAAAATTAACACACTGGCTTTCACACAAAGCGTGTATAGGTTCTAAAGGAACATTGCATATGAGATTATCATGTTTGTATTGTGACGTTGATGTATACGTAGCATCTTCGATGTTCGCCTTTAGCATTTCGATGTTCGTAAGGTACAAAGAAGACATTGACATCATAACAATTCGGTGGTTAACTTCTAACAACTCGTAAATGACGGCATAGGAAAGAATGTGGGAGCGAACAATAATACAAAGTCATTAAACAAAAGAAAGAACGTGATTAAATAAAAATAAAGAATACTCCGTGAGTTGAAATAAGATTGGAAAAACGGAAGACATTACGTGTGGAAATTATTAAGGATGGGAGGAGCAACATGAAAGTTTGGAAACCAACACAGAATAAATTGTCGCTAGTACGAGAGTGAGAGGAAAAGACGATAGTTTAGGAAGGATGGGGAGAGAAACGACAGCCTTGAGTTGCACAACCGTTTGTGCAGGACGAGGTGGGAAATGACCGACATATTTAAAATTCTAACAATGATAAAATGGGAGAGATAGAGACATGAATGAACACGCGGGAAAATGATAACTAGTTTGCTATAAGAAAAATTAGAATTAAAAAAATTGTACAAAACAAAAAAGACCTAAAAGATATTAAATATTGATAGAAATAAAACTGGAAATGGATGCGGTAAAAATACATTTAATGAGGAAGACAAAACTAAAAATATGTTCATAATTAAGAGTAGCTTTAATGCAGACAACGCACAATCGGAAGGTGGTAAATGTCTGAGAACATCAATGTTAACCCGTATCTGCCTAGCGTGCCGTATGGTATTTGTTGTACAAAGCGGTAGATAGTTTTAACTTTCACCTTAAAAATTGCCAAAATGCAATTAGAAATTTCTGTAGTTTTCATCTCATTCTAAATGGTGTCACCATGAGAATTTCAAAATTTTGAGAGAAAAAAATAGTTTTAATATATTTCTTTTAAATTATAAAATCGAGTAACCCAAATGTTTACAAAATAATTCAGGCAGATAAAGTAGTTCGACCTGAGATCAAAATGTGTATTCATCGCTGAAGAGAAGGTGGGTAAAAGGGTAAGAAAAAAACGAGTAAAATTATATTACGAAGAATAAGTCACATGAAAGACAAGTAATATAAAAACCAAGTAGAATTGAGCCATTGAAATATCAATTGAAATTAAAGTTATGTAGTAATTATACAAACATAAAGAAGATGTAGGGTGATCAAGAGGAAGGAAATAGGATATCAAATTGTGTATTACGGTCTCCAGCCCAAATCGACGATTTCTCCCTTGACTGTCCCAAAGGGTGCAAGTGCCCAGAGAAGCGTTTTGACTTGCAGTGATAATTATTATGCAATGACCAGCTGCCGAGTTTCACTCACCCAAAGATGTCATTATAATTAATTTCACCAAATCCTGAAGAGACTCTCACTTAATTTACACTCAGAATTTCAGAATCTACAAGGGCACATCAGTTTGACCATCGGCAATGTCCACTGCCCAATAAATCGATTTTCAGTTCTAAGAACGTGATCTATGTAATCATAGCTTAAACCTTCGTATATATAAACCCATCAAACAAAATGGGCTGCTTCAACACGAGTTTTGATTTTTTCTAGGGCTTTATCCAGCCAACAGCGGTTACATCCTTACGTCCCAATGGGACGATATTCGACCGTCACACTAGGACCAACACACTTGCGGGTTCCTTCTGATGTGGGGTCAGCAGAACGCCAGGACATCCGCGACAACACATACATACAAAGTCAAGTGGATAAACAACCATGCTACAAGGCGGGACTCAAACCCGCGACCCTTCGAACCAAAGCGCTGAGTCGGTACAGTTTATACCCCCATCCAGGAGGCCGTTTCAAAAAAGCCTTTGTTATTCACTAAAATATCAATTTCATCACGCCCCAAAACCATGTTCCCAACAAACATCCATCACCAGATTCACCCATTTTACATACAGTTTGGAAAAATCAAAATTTTGGCGCAAAGGTTCATCACAGACAGACGACGGACGGACGGAACGGAGGGCGGAGGGGGACGGAGGGGGGACGGGCGAGGGTTTGCTTTTTTGTTCCCCCAATGAGCCACAAAAATGGGGTGTCTACACAACATATTAAAGGATTTTTTCATTTTAAATTTTGCAATAAAGTATCCACTTTTCGGGCAGGGACAAAAACGGACGGGCCGAAAACGGTTTTTGCGCGATTACATCCTTTCCACTGTCATAATCGATATACGTACGATAAAAAGTAAAAAACATAAGGAAAGGGGATAAGGATGTACAAAAATGGGGCATTGGGGGAAAAGGGGGAAATAAATAAGAATGTCGTGGTCGCTGACGTTAAAATTTATCGCCAAAAGGGCCCAAATGAGATTTGTCCCAGCATGAATGATTGATTGATTTTGAAAAATTTTTCCCCTTGGGGAGATCCGCCGACCAACGGTGACTAGCGGGTTTTCCCCAACCAGGCATCTCCCCCCAGGGGGGCCAACCCGGCCGATAAGGTGCGCCCAACCGGACCCCCTTGTGTTGGGGAAAACAGATATGTGGGGGAATGAAAATGGGAAAAGGGAATAGAAAGGGAAAAGATCGGGGGGTCCGTGGCAGTTTGTTGGACCCCCGGTTTCGGGTTGACGGAGAAACCAGGGAAAACTAAAAAGCAGCCCCGTAGAATACCTCCCAAACAGGACTAACTGACCAACTTAAAAGCAGTGTCGAAAACCCCCCACTGTTGGGACTGAACCGACCTTCGAGGCGCTGCAGTGACAAATTGATGCACGAGCCCAAATGCGGACCGGGGGCAGGACCAGGGGTGGGACCAAAAGGGGCCCAAAGGGTGATAGGGGTAGTGAGAGGGGGATCAGAGGCAAGACGAGAACAGGCCCTTTGAGACAAGGGATCGTAGCCAACTGGGTCGGGACTGGGGGCCCGGGAGCAAGCCCAGAGAAACGGGGAGTGAACGGGGCTGAACAGGAGCAGGACGGCGGACTGGGACAGTGAGCAGGGGTTAAGCCAAAACCAAACTTTACAGTGACGGGGAGGGGGAGCAGAGGACAGGAGCGGGAGGCGGGATTGGAGCAGAGAGGGGGGGTGGCGGGGCTGATGAGGGCCGTGGGGGGTTTTCCGCCCGGGTCCCACTCCGGCCCTCCACCCCGCCCCCAGCGCAGCCCCCGGGCGCCCGCCGCCGCCGATTAAATCGACGGGGGCCCGGCGCGGCGAGGCGGGGGAGGGAGGGGCACGCGCGTAATGCAGTTTTTGGCCCCGAGGGGGAGGCCGCCCATGGATAAAGGGGTTCGGGGGGGTTTCCACGGGGGGAGGTCGGAGAACCCAAAAAGGGAATGCCAGAACCCGTAAAAAAAAAAAGAGTTTCAGCCAGTAGAAAAACATACCAGTGTTTCAGATACTTGAATCAACTTGAAAAGTGGTTCCTGTATGTACCTGTCCTCATTTAGTTGGATTAAATGTCTAACCCAATTTCTTTTAAACCCCTTTAATTTTTTTTTGAGACGACATTTTTAAAGTTTTTGGGGCAAAAAACGGGCACATCTCCAAAGGGAACGAAAAAATGAAAATAAGGGCCGAGACCAGATGTCAAAAAAGCAAAATTAAGGAAAAAAAAAAGAAAAAGTTGATTATCCATCAATAAAACAAGTGATGGATTTAAGCTTAAAAAAAAACAACTACGACCAAATTTTTAAATTGATGGGGGATGATTGTTAAATTATAAGAATTAGAAAAAAAAATTTTAAAAAAACAATACAAAAAATTTTAATTTGATAGGAAGAATTCATTAAATAAAAATTTGTTTTTTTTTTTCTCCACATATTTATTTTTGTCCCAATGGATGAATTTTGCAAGAGCTGGAGGAAAAAGTTAATAAAGGTTTGGGTTAAATTTTAAACTCCCCAAAATTAGAAAGAAATAATGAACTGAGAAGATAATTAATTTTTTAAAAAGTAGAATTGGCATTGATCTTCAAAAAGTAAAAAAACTCACTGAGAGCTTTAAAATTTTTAAAAGGAAAAAATTAAAACAAAAAAGAGATTTTGTGTTTAACGTCTTTCGAAAGAAGATCTAATCAGGGAAAATTGCCCCAAGGGACAAAGGGGGTTTTAGACCGACTTGCGCGGGATCGATTACGACAAAAAAACCCAAATTTCCACCCCTTTTTGAGCCGGGTTTTTCATTTTCAGCCCCAGGTTTAACACCCCAAATTTTTGCAGACCCCTTTTCATGTTCTATGTTTCAGAGCAATTGGGATTTTCTGAGTTTGCCCTTTGTATGTTTTCCCAGTTGTTCAAACGAGGATATTTCAACCCGGGGGATATTCATTTAACAATGATATTTTGGCCCCAATGTCCAACAAAAAAACTGTAATTAAAATTTTATGTAACTTTTTGCCTGTGTTTCCGCCCAAATTATAAACAAAAATGTTGTTATTTTTTAAATACAAGTGAAGGAATGATTTTCATTTAGGGAATAATTTAAAAAGGGAAAATAAAATTTCCAACGAAAAAATGATATTTTAATTAAATCATTTAAGGAATAAAATACATTAGTTACTGCCCAATTTTAAAAACCAAAAAAATAAAATTAAACTTTTTACGCTTTTCCCATCTAAATTTTTGGAAGAACTGAATTAAAACCAAAACCTTTTTTAAAAAAAAATTTTTGACTAAAGATTTCAAAAAAATAATTGTTTAAAAATGTTTTAAATTACCCCAAAATGTTTGATTTCAGTTTAAAAAATTTAAAACCCAAGGAAAAAATATTTCAAAAGCCAACTTTAAAAATAACAATTTTATATCCTACAAGAGAATGGGCCTACTCAAAAAACCGCCCCAGAACGACCTTGAGAAACCCAGGGGGGTAAAGCAAATTTGCCCCCAAACAGCCCAAAAACCCCAAACCAAAGGAGAACAAAATTTTCACCCCCCGAAATTCCATTCCGGGGAAGGCCACCAATTATTCCCAAATTTGGGACTTTTCATTCCGCAAATTTTTCCTCGCTATCTAAAAATTTAATGAGTAGAGGGGAGAGACTATGCTGGAAAAATTTGAGCGGGGGACCATGAAAAAAACAGAAAAAAAAAATAAATAAAAAACACAAGAATTAATCTTTCCCAAATATTATTTAAATAAAAAAAAAAATTATTCCCATTCAAAAAAAATTAATAAAAATCTTAAATATATATATATTTATAATATATATATATATATATTTTGTTCCCTTTAAAATTAATCTGCCCCACGAACAAATGACTGATAGCTGCCCACATGGGGATTCGATCGATTTGAAGATTCAAGTCGGGAAGACAACTGGGGAATGATGGACATCTAAAAACGTTTTTAACTCTGAAGAAAAAATTAAATGGTAAAAGAATGCCCTTTTATACACGCTGGGGATTTTAAATACAACAACAAAACCTGATTTCCTATTTACTGCAGATCCCTGAACTGATTAGTTTTTTTAAAAATTTAGTTTTATTTTTAAAAATTTGTTTTTTTACACACTGAAGGTTAATAAAATTTAAAACATTTACCCAAATTTATTTAATGTGGGACATAAAAGAAAATAAAAGAGGATAAAGGTTAATATTGGGGAAATTTTTTGCTGCGAAATTAAACCTTTAAATATTGAGAAGAAAAAGCCATGAAGATAAAAGTTGAAACGCAGGAGGGAAATAGAAATTTATTTTTAGATTAAAAGTTTAAAAATTTTTTTTTCCCGGGTTTATAAAAACACAAAATTTATCTTGTCAGTAGTTTGACCGTTCCAACTTTCCGGGAAAAAAAAATTTAAAAAATAATTGAGTCTAATTTCAGTAGAAAAATCTGAGAATTTTTAATTTTTCATAAATATCTACGTTTTTAAAAATAAAAAGAAACTTTCCCTTTTTTCCTTTTTCATCATCTTTCCTAAGGTTTTAAAGATTTTTTGTAAACCCCAACGGGTTTAAAGAAAATTGCAGTATGAAGAAATAGTTTTTGGCTTTTGGTTTAATAGCCGGGAAAATTTGTAATACTTAAATGTTGTTAAAGATTAAAAGAAAAAAAAGGGGGAAATTTTCAGTTGTTTTTTATTTGTCCCAGAATATTTTTCAAATTAAAATTTCTGAACTACTAAAACTCCTAAATCTTATCAGATAAAAATTTTGGTTTGAGAATGTAGAAAAAAGGACCCGATGGAATCCTATTTTCTAAAAGGAAAAATCACTAATCATAAAACCTGTTTTTAAATTTCGAGGTCATCTCGACATTTTGAGAAAATTTTTTATTACCCAATTAACCTTTAAAATTCAGCGGGAATATTCTTTTGGTAATTATAAACCGCGTATTTAATTAATTGATTGTAATGATATTATTGAATAAATAAAAATTTCCCAAATTCAACAAATTGTGGTTTCCATGTATTAGTGAATGGTAACGATTAACCAATTTTTCCCTAAATCTAGAATATGCATCCACGGGTTGTCCACAAATTTTTAAACGTTGGTAAATAGATAAAAAAATTTTTTAATTTGGGAAAACCGAACATTGAATACAGAGTTTACCAAATTTGGATGAGGTTTTAGTTAAACGGATTTTTCAATACTAATTATAGATAAGAATGACAAGAACTACAAAATTTTTAATGCGGGATTTTATTTTTTGTGTTAAACAAATTTTTACCAACCCAAAACCCCGGAAGAAATTAAAAAAACTCCCTTACAATTCAAATGATAGAAAAAGTTTAATTATAAGACAAATGTTTAAAAAGGAAAGGACTGACAATGACTTTAGAGTTTACTTAAACTTTGGGGAAGAGTTTCAGATTTAAAAGGGGAAAAAATTTAATCATCATCGTTTTAAAGCCCACCATTTCATTTCAAGATCACCCTTCCCATCCCAGGGAAGGGAAAAAGACAACTAAAAGATGTTCATCCCCAGGGAGGCATCAAACTGGGAAGAACTTTCACTCACTTTCGGAAGGAGTTTGGGACAAAAAAAGGGGATAATCGGGGAATGCTCCCCAGACAAAATTTCATTATTTCTAACTTTGAAATTTGATAACTCACGGAGTTCGGAAAAATTGGGCCCCCGCATAATGTTTATGGGGTTACTTTTTTATCTGAAAACTTTTTAAAAAACCCAAATTTTGAACCTTTTTTTGGAAAGAAATTTTTAAAAATGCAGACAAAATTACGCGAAACTACTTTTAAAAAAAATGCTTTTTTATTGAAACAACTATTTTAAAAGGGAAAATTTTATTTGAAAAAACCCCAATTCCAAAAAACCTTTAGTTGTTGAAAGATGTCGAAAATTTTAAAAAGTTTGTAATTTTAAATAAATTTTTAAATTAAATTAAAATTTTCCCTCTGATTTTCTTAAAGGGACCCATTCGAGAAAAAACCGGAGAAAATTTTTGGGAAAATTTTTTAAAAGATATTAAAACTGTCGTTAAACCCAATGAAATAAATTTTACAAAATTTTTCCATTTCAAATTCAATAAGCGGCGTCATCAGCCACATCGATACTGGAATATTAATTACGATAAAAATGCTGCATATGATTTACTCACTAGCATTGTTCACAGACGGACGAATGTTTTTTCGTAAACGACTTTTTCGGTATCAAGAAGCAACAAAATGAGTGATCGCACTGCACAATCTACGAGAGAAAGTTATTTTCAACATGCAGAAGATAGAATTAGATTTTTTGCATCGGGAACCCCAAAACCGGTTTTTCAGAAAAGCCCCATTTTCACCAGATAAAACTTAATCCCAGGGGGCCATGGGTAAGAAGGAGAAACCTTTACAAGAATGAAAAAAAGATGTTCGGAAAAAAACCCTTTTCAACCCCCCAAACCCTAATAAAAGAAATACTTTTTTATAGTAACCGACCCAAGGGGCAATTGAAACGCAACCCAAGCACAACCTGCCCAGCCCAGTTTTTCCGCCCCCGGCGGCGCCCCCATCCCCAAGGGGGAACCCCGCACCGCCATGCCCGGGGGGTGATTCCCCTCCCCCCCTGCGCTTTCCCATGCGTGGCCCCCCGTTATCCTCGTGACAGGGAAACCCCGCCCCCAATTTCCCGAAATTCTGGCGCGTCGCGTCCTCCTCCCAAAATTAAAAGGGCAGAATGGGCCAATTTTTAAAATTTTAAAAAATGAGAGCGAGCGGGGGACGCCGGGGGCACCGGCTGGCGGGAGGGAGGCGAGGGGAGGGGTTTCCCACGGTTCGCGCGCACAGGAACGGGAAATATTGTACCGTATATTCCATTGAGGGCGGGGGAAGAGGGTCTGGTTAAGCTTTTGGTTAATTACTGAAATGAGGCAATATATCCCCCGGGCGCCCGGCGCCCCAGGGCCCGCCGTCCGCTTTTGCCGCCGCCGCCGGCCGGGGTCCGACACGGCGATCCCCCGTCGTCCCGGACAGGGTTTTCGGGGGCCGACCGAGGGGGGGTTAAAATTTGGGAGGGCCCGGGGGCCGGCAACGAACTTTGGTTGCGGTTTTGGGGGCATGTTTGAAAAATTTCGACCGAGAGCGATGTCCGTGGCTTGGAGCCACCCGACGGGTTTGAGTAAAACTGGGGATTAAAACTGGGTACCCCGGAGATAAAAAAGGGATGGGAAAAGGGGATGATGTTGGACATATGTTTGAGAATTGGTTATTTGATGGTTACAAATGGTTCCCTGAAGTAAAGGCGATGGACACAGACCCCCAAAAAAATGAAAATTGGGGGGTTTGAGGGGTGGCTGGGGAAGGGGGAAAGGGACATGGTGGAGGGGACGGGCATCATTGTAGAAAATTTGAAAGAGCGATTTTCCCGGGGTGTGATGAAAGGGGGTTTGATTGAAAAGGATTGGGGGAGATTGGGGGTAAGGGAAGGGACCAGGGGAAACAAATGAGATGTTATAGAAATGGTGATAGGTAATATAAGGTTAAATTAATCGGATGGTTACTTGATGTCCCCAAAGGCGAAGAAAATTGACTTCGGTAACTGGTTTAAGGGTTTGATTTCCTGGGGGCGGGGCAAGGGCGTGTAGGTTTGGTATGATTGCAGAGAAATTTTGCCCGGGAGCGATTTTCCCAGATGACGGGGAAAGCCAAATTGTGGGATTTGGGGGAAGGTTTGACGGTGGGGGTTGGGAATGGTTCGAATGAAAAGAAGGGGGGAAAAATGGCGACTAAACAGGTTGTTTTGATCGCCACGAGTGATAGATAATTTTTTTATTTCTTTTGGTTGCTGGGTGGTTTTAAGGGTGGGATTTTTTGGGGAAAGGAGTCATATTGGGGTTTGGCATTGGGAGGGGATTTTGGGTTTGATAGAAGGGGTGTAAAAATGGGGTTGGTAAAAATTTTGTAAAATATCCAGGTTACTTGAATTCAAAACCAGAAAAATGGACGATGTATTTTTCGAAAATAGTGGTTTGCCGGTCGGCGGTAGGGGAAGAGAATTGGTGAGGCCGGAACAACGTGAAGAGAAAGGGGGGAGGACGGGGGAAGGGGGAACGGGTCGCCACCACCTTGCATCAACCCGCGCGTCCCCCAAAGAAGAATTGGGAAATTTTTTCCCCACGAAAAAGGTTTTCAATAAACCGTATTTTCTTTTGCGGAATTGAAAAACGTAAGAGAAACCTTAAACCCGGGGCCGCAAAGGATCGATAATGTTTTAACATTCGAGGGGCAAAAAACCCCTGGATGCGAAAGTTAAAACTCCCAGGGGGCAGAAGATCGAAAAATGTTTTAAATTCGAGGGGAAAAACCCTTTTTAGTGATGCAAAAGTTGAACTCCCTTTCGCAGAAGATCGATAATGCTTTAACATTCGGGGTACAAACCCCAGTGATGCAAAAGTTGAACAAAAATTCGGACGATCAAATGCTTTAACATTCGAGGGTGCAAAAACCCCCAGGATGGAAAGGAACTGCGCATTGGGCAGACGATCGATAATGCTTTAAACATCAAAAAACCCCTAGGGAAAAGTTGAACGGGGACCCGCAAAAATCAAAAATTTTTTAAAACACCGGGGGAAATTTCCCAGTGAGGGAAAGGGGAACGGCAACGAAAAAATCGATAATGTTTTTAACATTCGGGGGGTGACAAAGCCCTATGATGCGAAAGTTGAACTGCGCATACGCAGAAGATCGATAATGTTTTTAACATTCGAGGGTACAAAACTCCTAGTGAGGGAAAAGTTGAACTGGCCGCAGAAGATCATAATGTTTTAAAACTGGGGGGTACAACCCCCCGGGATGGGGAAGTTAAAACCCTGCATTGGGGGGGAAGATCGATACGTTTAAATTGAGGGTAAACCCCCTAGTGATGGGTTAAACCCGGCATTGCAGAAGATCGATAATCCCTTTAACATTCGGGGGTACAAACCCCCCAAAGTGATGCGAAAGGGGAACTCCCATACGCAGAAGATCGATAATGTTTTTAACATTGGGAGGCAAATTTTTCTGGATGCGAAAGTTGAACGGGCATACGAGAAGATCAAAGTTTAAATTTTCGAGGGTACAAAAACCCCCCAGTGATGCAAAAGTTGAACCGGCATACCAGAAGATCGAAAAGCTTTAACATTCGGGGGTAAAAACCCCAGTGATGGAAAGGAACGGGCGCATTCGCAGAAGATCAAAAGTTTTTAACTTTCGGGGGTGACAACCCCCTAGTGATGCGAAAGTTGAACTGCGATTCGCAGAAGATCGAAAAGTTAACATTCGGGGGTACAAATTCCCAGTGATGCAAAAGGGAACTGCGCATTCGCAAAAATCGATAATTTTTTCTTGGGGGTAAAAAACCCCTAGGGGATGCGAAAGGAACCCCATACGCGAAGATCGATAATGTTTAACATTCGGGGGGACAAAACCCCAGTAGGAAAAGTTAAACCCTGAAACGCAGAAGACGATAATGCTTTAACATTCGAGGGGCCCCAAACCCCAGTGATTTTAAAAGGAAAATCGTTTTCCGGCAGAAGATCGATAATCCCTTTAACTTTCGGGGGGTAAAAACCCCAGTGATAATGTTGAACTGCGTTTCGCAGAAGATCGAAAAATGAAATTTTCGGGGGGGCCCAAATTTGTGATGCAAAAAGGTTAAACCCGACATACGCAGAAAAAGATAGTGCTTGATTCGGACGTTCCGGGGCACAGCCCCCCTTCACCTCTAAAAGGGGCCCAAAGACTTGAAGGCATGGGGGAAAAAGGAAGGGGTAAAATGTGGGAAAGGGGAAAACGTTGAGGGGGTTTTGGGGCCGGAATGTGCGGATTTTTTGGCGGGTAAAAGGAGGAAGTGGCTTTGGATCTTCCGGGGGGGAAAAGGAGGGGTTCCACCCTTTTTTTTATGAGGAGAAAAATTGCATCTGTGGTTAAAATTTGCGGGAAAAAATTTTCCAAAACAAAAGTCTCAGCCCGGGTTTCCCTTTCCCAGAACAATAAACGTTTTTTTTCCTTTTCCCAGGTTCTTTCCCGGAAAACCACATCAAAAGAGTTTGATTTCATGAAGGTAAAGTTGTTCTGTTCAAAAATCCAAAAATCGGGCCCAAAATTATTTTAAAAACCCAAAGCAGAAAATGGGAAAAAAAATTAGAAATATCAAAAAACCAAAGATTTCCCTTTATTGATGATGGGTGAGGGCCAAAAGGGTTTCTGTTGGGGGGGAATTTTTTCTTTATAATGTATCTCATCTATTAAAGTTTTAACAGTTATAAAAAAATTTAATTTTTCTATTGTGGTGGGATGAAAAATAAAACTTGTCTCACAGGGCTGGGATAAATAATTTTTACATAGGTGAGGGTAAGATAGGGAATGTTAAAAAAAGAAATAAAATAAAAAATTTAAAAAAGATAAAAAGGAAAAAAAGGTTAAAAATAAGAAAAATTGTTAATAAAGAACTAAGAGGTACAAATAAAAAAAAATTTTAAACAAAAAAGAATATTTCGGGAAAGTTTTTTTGGGATACCGTAGAAAGATTCGAAAAAAAGTAAACAAAATTTTAAATAAAATTTTTTAAACGTAGGGAATAAAAATGAAAATTTAAGTAATTATTACCCTCAAATATCTTATGGCATTATTTAAGAATTTTTTATAACCGTTTTGTTTTTGAAAAAAGAGAAGAAAAGGAAAAAAAATTTTCAAAATGATGTTGCATAAATTATTTGTTTTTAATTGTGTTCGGGTTGTTTAAAGCAAAGGGAAGGGCTAAAACCCAAATAAAATTTCAAAAAATGAAAAAATTTTTGAACCCAAAAAAACTGTCAGGTAAATTAATCGTTTATTTCAAAAAACCCGTCAAACCCCAAAAATTTTAAAAAATGCGCTTTGGGGTGGAATTTTTTCCCATGGGGGAAGACCCCGTTTATTCCATATTTACGTAAAAAATATTCTTTTTTGAACTCAAATTAAAAAGTTTTTTTGAAATCGGAAAAGGGGGAATTTTTCCCAAATTTTTCGACATAACAAATTTGGTTTGAGGGGTTTCTGAAATAAATTTTAAATTGGGTTTAAAAGCAAACACGTGAAAAAAGGCCAGATGGGACGCCCGTTATGGGCACAGGATCTGGGCGTCCCGGACGGGGGAAATGGGAGTGGCCTGCTTATTTAAAGGTGGGAATACTGAGCGCCCCGGAAACGCAGTTGCCCCAAAAAGGAAAGGGGAAAACCATCTGTGGGCGAAAGAAAAGGGAGCCGCGGGGAGGGAGGGAGGGGGAAACGGTTTGGGGGGCGAAAAGCAACGTTAAACCGGGACGGGGCAAAAAGGAAAGTTTGTAATGGAGAAACTTCCAAAAAATTTTGGGAAAAAAACATGTATTTAATTTTTGGGATGTTGAAACTAGAAAAAACGGGCCCAAAAACCGTGAAAAACCGAATGGAGGTCGTACGGGATTGAAAGGGGGATCAGGGGGTTTCGAGGGTAAATGGGGGGGGGGAGCGATGATCAGGGGTTGAAAACGAGGGGGAAGGGAAAAGGGAAAAACGAAGGGGTTGACCCAGATTTTGGAGGACAAAGGAATCGGGTAAGATAGGGGGTGATTAGAAAAATTTAAAAAAAATTGAACAGGTAAGCCCGGGACGTTTTAGATGTATTAGAGTATTGGACGGTTTTGGGGGGTGCGATGGTTTAAAGGAATTGAAGGGTTCTGACGGCTTTGATTGATTGTTTTTTGTTTCCCGGGAAACCCAATTTTTTTCGGCCTTTTCCCGGAAAAAATGTTTTTCCGGGAGATGGGGGGATTTTTTCCCCCTTTTGGGATGGGAGAATGGCACCGACCCCCGTGGGCCCAAGGGGGGTTTAAACCGGGACTCTCCCACCAGCGGTACCGCCCCGGGGACAACCCCAAGTTCGGACGGCTTTAAAGGGGGTTCGAGGGGTTCGGGAAAAATGAATTTTTGGGGATTGGGGCCCACCAAACAAGGAGGGATGGGGGATGTGAATGGGGGCGGCTGATCAGAATGATGACAACGGGTAGAGGATTAGATAAAAGAATAGGGAAAGCCCAAAAGAAAAAACCCAATTACAGAAAAAATTGGGAAGATTGTAAATGAAGAAAAATCCCAAAAATTTTATTTTATGAGGACAATTTTGTTGTTTCGCAGTTTTTTTTCAAAGTCAATTCAGTTCCAAACCATGTTGGGACAAGCAAAACTTGAATGAAAAAAATGATAATGATAAAAACATGAGTTGTCTATATTTTACATAAAATTTAATAAAAAAATATTTGATAAAATTAAATTTAAAAACCATTAAAACAAACAAAACCCTCGAAGTTCGATCGGATGAAATTTAACCTTTAAGTCCCGCGCCCGAGATTAAAATAAAAAACCTTTAAAATAAAAACGAATGTTTTTCCCCCCAGGAAAAAAATGAGATAAAAAAAAAGGCCCCAAAAGAAAAACGGGGTTGGGTTGGATGTCAGAATGGGGGCTTCCTTTTTGGGGATTGTTAAAAGCCAGGACCGCAGCTCAAACCACATTGCGGGGGAGTTTTCCCCGAATCCTTTTCCTGTATATGACCCTTTTCTCCTGGAAAAAACTCAACGAACGTCTTTGGGAGTCTGTCCTGTTTTGGGAAACAAATTACATTTGTATGTTGTTAAAATAAAATCCCTTGTGGGACTGGTTTAAAAAGGCCCCTTTTTTCAAACAAAGAAAAATGGCCCCTTTTTCTTAAATTTAACTTTAAATTTGAAACAACACTTTAAATAACCCCAATTAATTTCCCACGGTGCCCAGAAAAACCTAAATAAACCAAATTATAACAGTACAAATTAGATTAACAAACACAACATTTGACCACCTTTAAAATATGAAGTTCGTTTTTGGTGTTTTTTTGCCCAAAAATTAAAAGAATTTAACTGTTTTTAAAGATCAAACGCTTTTTATTTCCATCTTGGAAAAAAAAGACTTTTTGATTTTTGGTTATTTAATTTTTAAAACAACAATACTTTTTTAAATTTTACAAAAGTACTTTATAACGTTGTCTTAATGATTTTCATGCTATTCATCCACTTTGAAGGGAAACAAATTATCTATTTTAATTCATAATTAATTGAATGACTGTTTTGATTTAAGGGAAAAAACACATTCACTGGAAAAGAAAGTTATTGGGAAAAAATGTTCATTTTTTCCTTTCATTTGCGGCCAAAAAGATGTAGTTTTTACCAATTTTTGGGGAAAAATTGCCCGAATCGTTTGTTTAAAATTTATTTAAGGGATATCTGTAATGCAGATATCGATTATTCTAGTTATATACTACTTTATTTTTCCTAGAATTACATTAGTTTTATTATAATTGAAACAAAACCCTTTATTATATTGTAGATGATAGGGCAGAAATGCGTGAAAATGTTATTTCAGCGACGGAATCAAAGTTGGGGCCTGCAGTGCCTTTAGATTAAGAAAGTTACAAAAGTCCCATGATCAGAATTCGAGGCAAAGGTGTTTCATTTGGAATCCCCTTTGGAAGTAAAAAATTGAATACCTAGGAAAAACCAAAAATTCTTTTTTCACCACCTAAAACGTATTTAATAATCAATAAGGGATTAAAAGTTTCTCCAAAAAGTACGGGATAAAGGATTTTGATTAATTAAGAGTTTCTGCCCCCTTCCTTCCTTCAACTTTTTCAGCCAAGGGGGGTGGTCCCTATTCTTGGGGCCATTTTAACAGGACCAAAATCGGGCCATCGCCCTTTCCAGAATTAGAAAAAGGGGGCCCCCCAAAGAAAACCCCATAAAGCTGGGTCGATACAACCTCCTCAAACACAACGAGGTTTTCGGGGCCCGGGGTTGAGATGAAGGATATTTTTGGCAGAGAACCCCGGGGAATGGACTAAAACCCCTTAAAGGTTTGATGAAGGCAGTGCCCGGCCCCCCGGTTTGGTCGGGAAAAACCACAATACGGGAAAATTTAATTTTGGGGAGATAAAAGGGCCCACGGCATTATGCCTCCCATCAGGGGTCCCAAAAAGTGTTCAAAAAGGCCCCAAATAAAAAAAGTTTCCACTAAATTTCAGCAAAAGTTAAATTTTAATTTAGATTAAAACCCGCACCCGACCCCATTTTGGGAAATTTTAAATTGGCTCTAGTTATCATTTTCATCCGTCTCTTGCGCAGGGGGGCGAAAAAAAATGTTGTCGGTCCGAAGAATCGCGTTGTTTATGTCCCCGAGGGAAAGTTTGGGGGAAATTTTTACAAAGATCGGTGGGAAAATTTTTTTCGGGACGAAACAAAGGCCATTGTTGGGTCATCGGTTATTGCAAAAATTTTTAAAATTCAGGCGATGGTCTGGGGGGCAACGGTTTTCCCAGGGAAGTTTATCGAACTGCTTTTTTCCCCAAGTTGGTTCAAAAAAGGGAAAGAATTTTCTCAAAAAAAAAGGAAAAAACACTAAAAGGGTAAGGTTTCAAACTTAAGGTTTGATGAATATTTAAAAGTGTATGTTTGTACGCATTGAAATTTGATAAAATTTAATACTTTTTGATACTTTTTGAATGTTTAAAATTTTTAACCCGTTTTTATTTATCGAAAAGGCCTTTGGTATATCAAAAACCATTAGAAAGAGTCAAATATTTTTTCAGAATCTTTTTTCCACCCATTTTAAATTTTTTTCACAACTTTTCCACAGTAAGATGTTAGTCACATCATTTAAACCAAATATTTTAAATATCGTTTAAAATTTCCCTTGCACTGTAATAATAAATTTTGAAACTAATTTCCCCAATTACGTTTTTGAAGCAAGAATTTTTAAAAAAATTTTAAAAATTTTTAAAATATTTTTCCCAATATCGATTTATCAAATATTTCCAAAAAGTCAAACGTGAAGGGAATGAATTATAGCACCCAGAATGACCACCGTAAAGGTTTTACAAAACGGGGGAAAACCAAATCAAACAAATTTACAAAAATTTTAAACCCAAAAAATATATTAGAAGTTTTCAAAATTTTTTTGTACATTTAAATATAAATTATGAAAAGAAAAACCCAACAAAAAAAATTTCCTCATAACAACCTGTTTCATTGTGTTCAATAAATAACCCCAAAAAATTTTCCAAAAAAGAAAGGTGAGATAAAAAATACGATAATTTTCCTTTTAACCAAAAAAAATTGTTTTTTAATTTTTTTTTATAGAAAATAAAGTAGTTTCATTTAAAAGAGGTGGGAATGATATGATTAAATTGTAAAATCCGGGGTTAAAGGGCCTTTTAACTTTAAAGAACGGGTAATTACATTCATACTAATTCATTAAAACATCCTGTTTAAGGGTTAAAAAAAATGTATTTAGGTGAATATATTAACTCCACAGGTACCGTTATGGAAAGGGCCAAGGTTACGGAAATGGGTTTTTGGCAAAGAATGGGGCGTGGCTAGTGAGGCATTCCCCCAATTTTCCCAGTGGGTTCCCCTCCCGCCGAAAACATTTCAGGTGAACAGCCCATTTAATGCAGACAAAAACGAATTTTCGGCAAACAAGGAAACTCCCCGGGGCCAAAATGGCAAACGGGGGACCTTCCCCCGCAAAATTTACGCGAGGGGGGTCGCCGCGCCGCCCCCCCGCCCCCGCCGCCCCCCAGCGGTCACTATCAACGGCGCCCCACCCTCCCCCTCCCCGTTCTTTTCCCCCACTAGGATTAAACCGCAAAATGCGGTTTAAAAGTCAAAATATAAAATGTAAGAAAAAAATAAGAATTTAAATAAATAAAGGGGGCTGGTGGGGAAATTCAGGATCAAAGAGTCACCAAAAAGCCTCTAATGGGGGGTCCTAGGTTTGATCCCGGGGGCCCGGGAGGATTTTCCAAATTATTCCGCCAGGGTCGAATTCAGTCGCCGTCTGGAAAAAAATTCTAGCGGCCGGTTGCTCATTGGTGGTTTTTCCCTGTTTCGATCCCCCAGGCGAATGCCGGGGGAGTACCCTAAAAACGGGGCCCCGGATTTTCGCGATCTTTTCCCTTCCCTTCCTTGTCCTATCATATCCCTTTTTCACCCCACCCACTAAAATGACTCACCCACCCATATTTCCGGGGGACTGGTCGGGAGTTTGTCCCCGACGGGGGCCTCTTTGGGGGGTTTCCTTTTGAGGGAAACCACCCTTTTGGGGGGTCGGGCCGATCTCGGGCCCCCAGTGGGGGAAAACCACCAACCCTCTCCGGAAAAAAAAATGGGGACCACCAACGGACTAATGACCAAAGCTGGGGGACGCCCGGAAACACGAAAACCCCAACCCAAAAAAACCCCCGCGGGAATCAACCTGCACCGCACACTTCCCCCCTCCCCGGCCCCCGCCCCACCAACCCAAACCCTGGGCGCCAGTCCGGGAAAAAGGGAGGAAGTCAAAAAATGTACATTATGGGGAAAAAAGGAACGGGAAAAAATATAAATTTAAGGGCCCCAAACATTGCCAAAAAATATAAAAAATGTTTTTAAAAAGCTTTAACAATGCCCTAAACCAAAAAGGGAAAAAGACGTAAAAATTTTTTCAAAACAAAAAGGGGTGAACAACTCTTTTTTGATACGTTATTGATATAAGAGGTTTTTCCATTCCCTTGGAGGAACTCAGTTTTAAACTTTTTTTTTGAATTTTTATTTAACCCGGGAAATTTTGTCTTTAAATTTAAACAGGGAAAAAGGTCAAACCGGAAAGTATGTTGATATAGTCCCAAAAACTAACATTTTTTAAAATTGTTTTTACAATGGAGTCAAAACAATTTTTGAGGAACAAATCAAGAGGCTACGAGTAATTTTTTTAAGAATGTTTGTCGAAATCCGTGTTTTACACTTTTAGCAACACTGGGGCTGGGGTTTCCACCATTAGCCCTGTGTCTCACAGGTCATTTTATTGGAAAATCCAAATGCCACCCGTCACCACCACACACTCCCCGAACCATACCGCATCTGGGACCGTATACCCCACACTGTCAGCCAGAGACACTCATCACAAATCATTTTAAGTCAAGGGTCACCTTTTTAAAATCAGAATCATACAGTTCTAGTCCTTTTTCCCCAATCATAGTCACCCCCGCCACGGGGAATTTAAACCCCACGAAATCACACCAAATTTAAGATACCAAATTTACCCACACCCCTAGTCACACTCAGGGACAATCACCTCACACCCACAAAAGGTCTCACACCACAGTCAGCTCACACCAAATTTCCTCACAACCCCCAAGGTTTTCACACCCACAGTCGCCTACAACCCCCCCGTCGTTTTACACCCACAGTCGCCTCACACCTGAAGGGCGCCCTACACCCACAGTCGCCCCACACCCCAGTCGCCCCCCCACCCACAGCGCCTCACACCCACAGTCGCTCACACCCCCAGTCGCCTCACACCCCCAGGGCGCCCCACACCCACAGTCGCCTCACACCCACAGCCCCCCCACACCCACAAATCGCCTCACATCTACAGTTCCTCACACCCACAGTCAACTCACACCCCCAAAATTGCCCCCACACCCCCGGGCATCCTACACCCATAGTCGCCCCCAACCCCCCAGGGCCTTACACACAGTTGTCTCACACCCCTACTGCCTCACACCCAAAATCGTCTCACACCCTTTTTGACTCCCCCCACAATCGCCCCATACCCCAGTCATCGGGCCCGTTATCACCCCCCAGCCAGGGCAAAACAACTCATTTTACGGGCCCCCTTTCCAACCGCAGAGCGCCCAGGCGGCCCACCCCCGTGGCGCACGAACAATTTTTATCGGGGTCACGCCCCCGGCCTGCAGCCCCCAAAAAACACTGCCCCCGCCAGCCCCGGGGGCCGGCCCCTGACAGAGCAGGCGGTCGCCACCCCACCGCCCCAAACCCCCCCGTTTCCCCGGGACCCAGGGTCACTGTGGGGAGGAAATTTGGTTTGATTGATTGATTCTTCGTGCCCGGCGCCCAACTGCTTGGGCGTTAGTCCCGTTAGTGTAGTATGTTTTTCGGGGGATGGGGTACCCTCCCCCCTGGGTGGCGATCCGGCCGACCCAAAGTCGGAAAATGGGGTTTCCCCCAACCTGTTAGTGGCCAAAAATGGGTTAGTGTTGTGTGTGTGTGGGGGGGGAAGGATAAAATGAGGAGGGGAATTAAATTTTGCGTGGTCCGTTTTTAGGGCCCCCTCTGGACTGGTGATTATCAAAGAAACCAGAAAAATAAAATAGAGACGGGCCGCTAGAATTTTCCCCCAGACGCGACCCGAAGTCACAAAAAACCATGTCGAAAAAACCCGCCACCGTCAGGGCTAGCCCAGGGCCTCGGGGCAGAGGCGCCAGCATCAATGCACTGAGGGACCGCCACCGGGGGGAAATTTGGGGATGAAAAGTCGTTCATGTATATAAATATTAAAAATTTAAAAAGTAAAACAAGGGGAACCGGAAAAACGGGAAAAAATGGGCTTTAAAAAATATTATAAAACACTTTTTCATACGAGAATACAAAAATTTAAAAAAATGTCCCATAAAATTTTTAAAAATTTATACAAACGTTTTAAAAAATTTAAAATTTGGGGATATGTTGTTTCAAAACTTTTTTACCAAAAATCCCTTTCCGCCCGTAGTAAAATCATCCAAACTTTCAGGACTGTAATTTTGGGAGCCGACTAAAAAGTTGAAGCCATCACGAACTGGGGGTATCTACAACTAACAAAAAATGCGAGGGGCAGCATCCCCTTGATGTATTTATATGGCTGCCCGTTTTCTAAAAAAGATTAAAGTTTTAAAAAGGCGGGGTAGTTTCACCCAAAGGGGTAAATGATCCAAAAACTGACGAGTAACCGCCACTAAGAAAACTGGGAAAAAGGGGCCTTGGGAGAGAAATCCACTATATTCCCTCCCTACGTCGTAATAGAGAGAAAATGTTAACAAAAAAATTTTTATATAAAAAATTTTAATAAAATTGAAGAAAAAAAATTTAAAAAATATTTTGAAATAAAAAAAGGGGGTATGTAAATAGAAATAAAAAATAAAAAAAAACAAAATGGAATTTTAATTTGAGGGGAGATTCCCAAGATTAAATTTTGAAAAAAGGTAATAGAAAATAAAAGAAATTTTAACGGTACGTCCCCGAGAAAAAAAAATAATAAATAAAAAAAAAATAAAAAAATATTGGTCACTAATTAAAGGGGAAAGGGGCCCCACAACGCGACCAGGCCCCCGTCCCGTTAACGCCCCCGCGGGGCGGCCCCCCCGGCCCCCGGGGCGACGCCAGCGCACCCCCCGCAGCATAACCTTCCCTTTCTAAAGGGGGCCCCCTTTTCACCGCCCCGGCCAAAAAAAGGTTCACCCAAATCCACCAATCGATTTGTTTCCAGCTGCGCGGAAAATTGACGCCAGTTATGAACCGGCCATCCCACTTTCGGTCCCCTCCCGGCAAACTCGCGGACACTTTAAGATTTAGGGGGAATTTTTTGTTATTGAGACGCCCGGGGCGGGGACGCCCCGGGCCGGGGGCCGGGGACCCAAAAATTTAACCGCGCGGCAAAAGGGGGCCAGCCAGGTTCCGTTTCAAGGGGATACGGAAAAAAGGGCGGCCCGGGGGGGCACCCGTGATAAAAGAAGGGAAAAAGTAATCGACAGGTCGGCCGCGAGGAAAGGAACACCCCCTTTGTTACGCAAAGGTCCATCCGCGGGGGGCGGGTTTCCCAAACACACCGCCAAAATCCCGGGGCAATTGGGCCCCAAAGGGCGCCAAGGGCAAAAGGCCCGCAAAAGAGGAAGAGCCCCCCATCCTGGGGAGGGAAGGGTGTTTCGTCCGTGGGGGAGGGGCCCAAGAAAAATCGATTTTGACACTGTTTGGACCTTTGGGGTTTGGCAGGGGTACTTTACTTTGCATTTGGGACTGTGCAAATCACCTGGTTGGGACTGACCACTCCCAAATTGATTTTTGAAAACAACCCCTTTACATTTGCCAATCGATTTGTGCAATTTTATTCTTTTTGGGCCCCCCGAGTTATCAGTCAAAAAAGACATTTTTCGGGGAATTTGGGGTCAACCTAGAATCTGGCCCCCCCTAACATGTCCGTTAGAGAACATTAATTGGGTGGAAGGGGTTCCCGTCCAAATCACGAACTGTTGTGACGGGGGTGCGGGGGACAAATTTACAACGGCAACGGTGGACCCAGAGGGCCTGCTGAGGGGTTCCCCCCCGGAAAACGCCAAAAACCCCCTCGATGGGCATCCCCCCCACTGCAAAAACCACGCAGAAGCTTGATGATAAAAATTTTTGGACCGTTACGTTCAGCCCAAACCCGCGTTGCGACAGACTTTAATTTGGGGGTTTCGACGTTTCCAATTTGGACGAGGGTAGCGGCCGGGTTTCCAAATTTTGTGATTGTTGTGGGTTTAAGTAATCAAAAGGCCCCAGGGGAAAAATGAATTTTATTGTACGGCCCTTGTACTGTTTCATGCTACACCACCATCATCATCCATCATATTGTTTTTTTTAATTTTTTTTAATTAAAATTTGTTAAAAAAAAAATTCCCGGGGTAATTTTAAGGAAACCCAAAAGACTGAGTGAGGTTAAAAATGGAAAACCCAAAAGTGGGGGTTTAATGAGCCCCTTAATTCCCCGAACCCAATTTTAAAATTTTTGGGAAAATGGCCGGGGGAAAAAAGGAAGATGTTTCCCCTACTTTTGGCCGGGATGCTTTTTTTGGGTTGTGTGGAGGGGACTGGTTTTGGGGTTTTAAATTTGCGGTTTTTTTAAGAAATTTAAGGGGAAAGTAACTGTAAAAAATTTAAAAAGGAGGGTCAAAAAGAAACCCGGGGGGAAAAGAGGCAGCACAACCCCAGGACCCCCCTGTTACAATGGCCGATCCGGGTGATGATGTTAAAGTCAAGTCCGAGCGGGGAAAACCCAAATTAGATGAGAGCATGGAGCAAGTGTCGAGGAAAATTTGGGGTTTGCGAACTGATCGAGGGTCAGGGGCAAAAACCGCAGCTGAAATTGGAGGGCTAAAACTGCTCGATAAGCAAGTCGGGATGTAAGAATCAAACATTTTGGGGGCATTTAGCCATTGTTATTAAATTAGATGGCAGCAATGCAAAAAAGCAAAATTTTAAAGAAAGAAAAAAGATCTTTAGGGGCAGATCGCGGGGCAAGGCCCTTTTTTGGGAAATTGGGGGGTACAATCAGGGGAGGGTTAAGGGGGCAAAAAGAGGAAAAAGGAAACACCCGAGTCGTAAAACCCGATTCGGGAAAAGGAAAAAAGGGTGAAGTGGTTTGGGATGGTTATCAAAATTAGAAACAAAACGAACCGATAATGCAGATAAAAAGAAAATCAGAAAAAAACGGGGGTCCCAAAGCCAAAAAGAAAGGGGCAGTTCAAACAAATGATCAGCGACTGATGAAAAGGGCCCGCGAGGAAAGGCGGGAAAAAAATCGCGGGTATTTGGGGGATCAACCCCCAAAAGCAAAAGAACGGGGGGTCACCCCCTGGACACCCCGTTCCCAAAAAGAACTTTTTAGGGGAAATCAACGAAAATCCATGGAATTCATTGCGGGTTTAGGACTACAAGGGGGCCCACGAAAATTTTTCGAAAACCCGTTAAAAACAAAATTTGGCAGCACTTTGGGGAGCGGTTAGTTTGGTTCCCCGCCAAAATCCACCCCGTGATTTTGATTTCGGGCCATTCCCTGGGGCGCCATTGGGGGGGGGAAGGTCCCGGTAAGGGTTAAGAAAGGAGAGTGATGGAAGGTGGGGAGGGGGAAAAATGGGGCATTTTTCATTAGGGTTACGCGGTTGATAAGATTTGGGGCACCAAAAATTTTGCGACCCAAATTTTAGTAAACTGATTTGATGATTACCCCACTTTCCCTTTTAAATTCAAACCTGTTGAAAGGGGACTGCCGAACTCGGCAGTTACTTCCCCCAGGGAAGGGAAACGAAGGCAAAAGGGGCAGGGGTCGACCAAAAAAGGCAGGACAGAGGGGGGAAAAAAAGCGCGGGGGCAATGGCGAGGTTTTAAAGGGGTTCCCGAAAACGGTGGAAACCTGCCATCGCATCAGGTAGCGAAATGGGGCCAAAACCCCTCGGCGCCGCGTGATAGAGCACGGGGGGAACGTACGGGCAATCGGAGGGCCGGTCCGTCAAAACCAAGTGTTCAGGCCAAGGGCCGGGGCGCCGAACGGGGGGTGGGGGGCCAGAAAAGGGAAATTAAAAACTTTTGCCATCAAGAAGTAGAGGACGAGGAGCAGGACTTTTTCCCCGGGGGCGAAAAGCCCATTATCAAATTTTTCATGTGAAGGGGTCGAGGGGGGAGGTTTTCCCCATTGATTCAGGAAGGAAGTTTTTTCCATTTGGGAAAAATACTACAAATTAGAGCCGTCGGGACCTTTCCCGGGAAATTTCCCCCAAAAAAAATGTTTTTTTGTTTTGTGGAAAGAAAAACCCCCTTTCCAGGGATCCCCTTTAAATTATCGTTTAGCCCGATCAATTAATGCCACGTCCTTTAAAGATTTAGATAAACGTTTTTTAGGGGCGATTTTTTAAGAGAATATAGCAAAATAGATTTGAACGGGGGGAAATTTTCTGGGTCCAGGGGGAAATGTTTGAAAGGATGCCGGGCCCAAGAGCCGAAAGAGGAGTATGTTTTTGATTACGCAAAAAAGCTCCGGTTAATTAAAGAGAAAATGTGGAAAAAAAATCCAAGCCGAAAAAGACTAATTTTCGGAATTGCTTCAAAAATTTTAAGGGGTTTTATTAAACTGACCCCATCCCCGACTTTCGTTCCGAATTCCCGGGCAAACCCCGAATCTTTTGGGGAGAAGTTACCCAACCCGGCCCAAGGGACGTAGACCGCGTCATTTCAGAAATGATCAAAACGGCATTTTCGGGGAAAGGGGAAACCCCACCCCCTATTTAAAAACCCCCGGGTCGGGCAAAAATGGAGGTTTCGAATTTTTCCCCGAGCCCGAGATTAAAAGATAACCCTGCCCGATTTGGGTGCGCCATTGCAAAAAGAGATGTTGTGTTCCGGGAACCGATTATTTTTCGGCAGTAGATTTTAAATCCCAAAAGGGCACCAAAAAACCTAACCCCCAAAGTTTGTGAATTAAACGACAGAACGGAGTTCATTGGTTTAACCTTAAACATGGTTTTTAATGAGTGATAAATAATCACGGTTGTCGAACCCCCCACTGGAAGTTCCCCAAAATTTGAACCCTTTTAGCACCAGGTTTTATTGTTTTAACAAAAGAATTGGAATTTCCACTTTTAATGGGCCGGGAATTGTCTATGGGTTTTTTAGTTGTTGGGGGACCGGTTTTTCCCCGATTAATCAGTTTATTGTCAAGGTTAATTTCATTTCAGGGTTAAGTTTGGGTTGGGGAAAAGCATTGTTTGTTTTGTTGTTTTCGATCACGGGGGGTCCTTGTTGGAACCAAAAAAAATCCACGCCATGCCCAGATTTTTGGGGGAGGGGGTTAAAAACGGTAAGTCCCCCAAAAAAAATAATAATAAATAAAAAAAAAAAAGGCATTTTACTTTGGGGGGGAAGGGCCCCTTTCCCAACGCCCACCAGCCGCCCGCGTCCCGTTAACGCCCCCCCCCAGCGAGGCCAGGCCCCCCCGCGTTCGGGGCGACGCCCGCGCACCCCACCCCCCGGGATAACCCGTTTTTTGGAGTCCCTTTTTTGCGACCGCCCCGGGGGTTAAAAAAAGGGTTTACCCAGTCCACCCGACCGATAACCCCGGCGCGGCAATATTTACGCCAGTTGCGACACCGGTCCATCCCCTTGGGGGCCCCCGGCAAACTCGGGAACATTTACGACTGCCCGGACGTTATTGAGACGCCCGGCGGCGCCCCCAACCCCCGAGACCCCGTAATTTTAAACCGCGTAATGGTACCAAATTTGGCTACCAAAAAAAGTTACGTACAAGTGTGCATACGTGAAAGGACGAACCTGGGCCCCCCGTGATAAAAAAAAAGGAAAAAAAACCCAAAGGGGGCGTGCCGCGAGGAAAAGGAAAAAATTAAAAATTTCGCACGTGTCCATCCGCGGAGGGGCGGCTTACCCAAACACAACCGTTTTAAACAAAATGCGGGGAATTGGTCCGGTCGCCACGTGTTAAAACCAGCAAAAGAGGGAAAACCCCGCCGATCCTGGAGGGGGGCGTGCCTTCGTCCGGGGGGAGTGGGGCCCAAGAAAAAAAAGATTTTGACACCGAGCCAGGAAATTGGCGTTTGGCAGGGTCTTTACTTAGATTTGGGCCCAAAATCAAATTTGGGAGTTGGCACCCACCACCCAAATTTTATTTTTTGGGACTTGATCAACTCACTGACATTTGCCAATCGACTAGTGCACTTGATTCTTTTTTGGCCCCACAGTTCATCATGTCAGCCAAGACATGTCCCGGGGAACCCGGCCCAAACCCAGAAGGCCCCCCCTAACATGTCGTTACGAGAACCATTAATTCGATGGAAGGAGTTCCTGTTCAATTGATCACGAAAATGTTGTGACTGGGGACCCTTCGAGGCAGTCCGACAACGAGCAAAGGTACCGAGGGAAAGGGACTGCCGAGGGAAATTTCCTTTTCCCCTGAAAGCGCCAAACCCCGGGGCGCCGTGGGGATCATCCCGCCACTGCAGACACCACGGCGAAGCTTTAAAATGAGTAAAAATTTTCGCAAAGCCGCCAGCCCACCGTGCGTAAGTGGGGCAATTTTAACCGGAGCGCAGCGGGCGCCGGTAACTAGGGACGAGGGTGGGGCCGTGTTTGCTACTTTGTGATTTTTGCTTTAAAGTAATCAAAACCCCGTTAAATGTTAAATTGAAATTTTTTGTAACGTAGCTAAAACCACCATCATCATCCATCATATTGTTTTTTTAAATTTTTATTAATTGTTAATTTGTTAAAAATAATCCCCAAAAATTAGAACAAAGCCGGAAAACCCAAAAGACCGAGGGTTAACATGTAAATTCATAAATATCCGGTCCCAGGGGCCCAAAATGTCGTGCCAGCAAATAATTTCATTCATACAGTAGGGTTTAAAAATAGCTGGGTTAGTCGACGAATTAGAGGTTTATTTAACCCCAATTTTATTAATCAATCCCAGACGCCTGCCCAAACCGTCCCGTTTCCCAAACCCTCAACTCTGGGAAAAGCCCAAATTCAAAAAATTGAAATTTCAAGATTTCAAAATAAAAGTCACATTGATAACCAAAGCTCCTGGTTTGGCCCAAAATTTACCAGTAAAGTTTTCCCCTATCACTACCGTCAAAAAAGAATTATCTCAAATCTTTTTTAAAAAAAAACACAGATTCAAAAACATGAATTTCCCCCACAACATAAACTTGGGCAAAGGGAAAAACAGAAGACTGAAAAAACCCTCCCCTTTACCAGAAAAAAAGGGAATAATTAATGTAAATTATTAGATTATCATTTTCATTTTACGAAAAATGTTTGTACCATTGCATGTAGATTTTTTTTGTTTATTGTTATTATAATTTAATGAATGTTATATTCTATTTGGGGCAAATACTTTTTAAAAATTGTTTAGAAAGAACCATTACTGGATTTCTTTGAAGTCAGAAATTTATGTACAATTGATTTTTAAAGTTTTGAGGGAAAAACAAAATTAAAAAAAAAGCAGATTTTAAAAATACCCCCCCGGCCACCCAACCTGTCCGTACCCTCTTTTTTACTGTGTCAAAAGGTAATAAATGATTAGATGGAAAAGGGGGGGTTTAAATTTGAAACATTTTTTTGATATCATAATTTTAGGTATACATTTAAAATCTAATTTAACTGTTTTTTCCGTTCAGGGGTTTTTGGGGCAATATTTGAAACCAATCACTAATTAAAAGGTTTGTAAAAACATACTAGACGATTCATACAAATTTTTTTGGGGGGCTTTGGGAAAAAAATGTTTAAAAAAATTTTAAAGGGCCGAAAAAGAAAAGGAGTTATTTTTATTTTATAGTCCTAATGAAACCGGGATTACATTCAAAAAGGAAAATTGATAGGTTACGACAGAAAGATGTTTTATGAAAATACATCATGTTTAATGTTTTATAAAAATCTTGCAATCTAAACATGGAATTGTTTTTTTTTAAAAATAAATCCTTTTTGGGAAATTAACCACAGTATACTTCACAGAACGGTATGGATGTAAAATAATATATTTATATATAAAATATATTTTTATATTGATTTTTTATACATCACTGATAGTCACAAAAAACTTTTTAACTTCACATCACGATTTCCCAAAAAACCTTAAACCCTTTTCCATGAATTCCATGCGATGATGCATTCTATTTACGATTCCAAAAACGGAATTTCGTAGCTTTTATTGATAAAAGATAGCTCTATTCAGTGTATAGTGACTCCATTTCTATTTTTCTTTTTGGTACGTCACTTTTTTAAAAACCGTTCACTGGGAGCGATTAGAGGGACATCAAAACGTTCCTTAGGGCTTTAATTATATGACAGCATTCCCCCGATATTTGAACCTCGCATGCCTATGCCCGACAGGTACATGACATGTTCTTGATTGCACCAAACGTGACCTGGGAACATCTGTGCATACGGGGTTGCCTAAAAAAAAGGGTGAATGAAAAGGGTAACTCCTTGATTTCAAATCTCCCTAAATGTTCATTGTCAAATGCATTCATTTAGCCCCTCAAAAGTTCTAGAACATGAGATTTATTCTGAGACATGTATATTTACAAGTATTAGTCTATATTATGATACTGATACTGACTTGATAGAAAATAAATTTAAAAATATCTGTTGTTTTTGTGATTGTGCTTGAGAATATTTTATATGGATATCCGTAGAACAGTTAATGACATTCAGAGAAGTACAGAACTAAAATAATGTATTCAGAATTTCAATGCCCTGAGGGCAATATATAAACTACCAACAATACAACTACAGAATCAATATCTAATCAATGTCGCTGAAATTTCATTTTAAATCCATGTTAGGGTAATTTGATGTTTCATAGTCGTTCAGTACAACTTCCCCTTGCGTGTGCTCTTAGTATTCAAAATTGTAATTCACGGAAGGGGAAAATATCTACAAATTGCAGAATTGCAGAATTCAGAAATGCGAAGTGCAGAATTGAGAAGAGGAAAGGATGCAAAGGGCAGAATTGAGAGAAAAGAGGTAACAAACTGTCATTGTTGAAGAATAATAAATTTCAAAAATCTGCCAATGATTAACCTAGTAATCTAATGTTATTCATTTTGCTAAGAACCTAACCTGGATATTAAAGAGCAATTCACGAATAACTGCTTTGGAAAATCAGAAAATGTGAACTTTAACTCTGAATATTTAAAAGTTGTAATTGTATATTTACGATGATGTTTTTATAAACGCAAATTTTAAAAAAAGAGGATAATTGTGAATATTTCATTTCTCGTCCGTTTTTGTAATCCCGCTGCCAGAGACCATCCTAGACATCGAAGAACATCAAGGCACAATCTGAAAACCTGTTAATCTCAGAATGGTGCCTTGCTACCAAGTTTTCAAACTTTAAAAAACAGACCCTAAGAGTAATTTATGCTTTAGGAATTATGGTAAAGACACAAGAACTGGGGGTAAGTTGACTTGGTTTTCAAACGGTACAAATTTTCTAAACAATTTATCAATTCCAACTACGAATGCACATTTTGTAAACGTACCATCGACTGAACAAGAAAAAAAATGAGTTCCATCACATCATCACCACGTTGCACCAACCAAAAAGCGCTGTTAATTTTAAACAACAACGAGTGTACTCTGTAATATTGTTTTCTCTCTATTTTTTTACTGATACCATTGTCGCGAACATCACCTGCAGACAGGAAACATTATTCAACTTTTAAATTTCCCCAAAATGGTGGCTTTCTGCAAAGACCATAAGCAATTTGGGTATAAACAGGTGTTCATATAGCGCAGAACTAAGTAACCTAGGGGATTTTTTCTAATTAACATATTTGATGTTTTTTAGATTACGAAGTTATAAGAATATGTTTATTTTGATAATGCGATGATCTTCAAATTTGTAAAACGTATATTTTTGTAAATTTTCTAAATTTTTCAATTTTAAAATTTTAAATTTTTCTACAATTTTGTCAATTTTCAACTACGAAGGCCTAGTTTGTAAACGTAATTTGACCGAACAAACGTAGGGTAGTTCAGTGATCAGCTGATGTCACTGCAGCGCTTCGTCCGGGGGGCCCGAGGTTCGAGTCCTAACGGGAGGATTTTCAAATTCTTTTCAGCTAGGTCGAATTCAGTCGGTCTGAGGAGACTCAGGGCGGCTGTCTGATTGGCGTTTCGTGTTTCCTGATAAACCCAGGCGAAGCCGGAGCAGTTCTCACGAAACGGGCCATGGACCGCGCGCAATCTGTTCTCCTTTCGTGTCCTATCCTCTCCACACACACACTTACACCCACCATGCACCACACTCACCCCATATTCCGGAGACCGGTCGGGAGCTAGAGCTGCCCCACTGGGAGCGTCCCCGGTAGGGGTCCGGTTAGGGAATCCAGCCGACGGGTCGGCACCGATCTCGCCATCCAGCGGGGAAGACTCACCGCCATCTCCCGAGAAAAACATGCATTACACTCACGGGACTAAAACCAAACAGTTGACCCCCCGGAAACTCAAAACCCAAACCAAACCAATCGACACCGCCACCGCCGTCTCGTCCAATTTGCGTTATTGGGAAAATTTCGCGGAGCGTTGCGGGCCCGGGCCCGTACGCGCGCGGCGCAACTGCAATCTGCGCGTTCGTTTCTCCGCAAAGGCGCGATTGGTTTATTAAACCGGTTGCGTTTAAACGCCCCCGCGGCCACTTCTTACGCAGCAGACTGGCCTGCTCATCCACGCTGGAGCAACACGAACGCGAAAGCTGATTTTGCTATTTTGGGGCCATGCCCCGATTGCGGGCAATGCGCTCAGAGGTAATGGTGCATGAAAATGTGGGTGGAAAATTTTGAAGTTTGCAGCACGAGACTGTTTTAAAAGGTACAAACTAATAAATACAAAACACAATAATGAAAAACAAAAATGAATTAATATTATGAATAGATAATGTATGCATTTTATTTACAAAATACAAACACAATTAAATAACAATTTAAATGTAGTGAAAATAAAATTTTAATCGTAGTATGAAATGAATTACCTTAACTTCTCTTTAAAAGAAACGTTTTAAATAGAGATTTTTTTTGCTAATTAGAGTTTTTGTTTTTTTTAAAAAAGAAAAAAAATTTTTAGTATTGATGCCTGTAAAGTCATATATCCACAGTTGCGAT